>CM073777.1:87080402-87136481 GCA_037158775.1 Hetaerina titia
GGAAGAAGGGAGAAATGTATAGGAGATACGAAATGTGGATGCAGAGTAATTTGATTTAGGGTGAAATGTTGAATTATACGTGAATGTTGAAATATGACGTCCTTCCACAAAATAAAAGCTTCTACCTTCGATTTGAAATGTTGAAGACTGTGATAGAGGGGAGAACGTTAGGTAGACGAGGGACAGTGAGGAAATGGACAGATGTGTTGGAGGGAATGAAGGGAGGAAGGAAGTACGAGGAATTGAAAAAGTTTATTGTTCTTTGGTGTGTCTGGTTATACTTTTCTAAGTGAGGATAAGAAATAGACGTGTGTTCAGTTTATGTCCCTCCAAAATCTGCCTTTAACAGTACAACATCATATAGTAATTATACATTGTTTTGGAGAACAATATTTCTGGTATTTTCCAAAGAGCTATGTCGCGCAAAACAAGCTAGGGTTACTTTATGTTCTTTTAGCGGAAATTTCTTTTTTAGTGGAAAGCAGCATACAGTATATGACTATTTTATCGTATACATACGACAACTACTGTGACGCATCACACGAAGTTGGAAGTCATTTCCCTGCAAATAAAAAGAGTCTGTAAAATATTTACCATAGTTTACAGACGGAGCACTAGCATGATATATCACCTCTTATTGCGAATTAGAACGAAATATTCTTCACAAACGTATAGAGCTGGTATGATAAAATAAATGCTAGATATTCGTATAATTACAGTATGCCAATTGATCAATACAAATTATATCAATGAATAGAGGTCATTTTAGGCATACAAGTGTGAAACATGGTTATTAAATTAGCTTGTATCAATGAGAACGCATTTACTTGCTGTCATTCCATTGAGATATAGTTATAAAAGCAGAAGTTAAATGTACAGCCAATATTTTAATATTATTTCTATGATGAATATCTAGCCCAAAGATTTTTACGTTCATTCAATCATGTATTATATTTTGAATGCAGAGTTTAACCTGTCAATTTTAACTTGCCAATATATTATAAATTTAAAATCCAAAAAAAAAGAAAGAATGGGTTGATGGAGGAAATATCCAGAGGTAGAGACATGATGAAAGCCGTGATAGATAGGTGAACGTTGTTTAAGTGGGATAGAGGAATAGAGCACAACAACATGAAATCGGGCAGATGTTACGAAAAAATGAAGAAAGATATAATGTAGGGCAATGAAAGATGAAACTCCAACAACACTTATAAAAAAACAGTCGTCAGATACCGTCAAAAACCTTTAAGTAGGTGGAATACCTTGAATTAACAATCCTTTTTACGTTTTATCTTAATTTGGCATAGCATGTGAATGGTTCTACGAGGTTGCTCGTATATTTAATTTCCTGACAGTAACATTAATCAAATCCCATATTTCAAATTAAGTCATTTTTTAACAAATGGAAATTCGCAAGGATATTTTATCAATTTCATGGTAATATATTATAACCCAATTGAATAAGTTAACGTTTCAAACCTCATTTTGGCCCGTGATGCAAAACCCTCAGCACAAGTAAAATAACACAAGTCGTGTGTGTGCGCGTCATTTTGCTGACCAAAACTGAAACTTATTGATCTATATTTATTTGTTATTGATTACTTATTGATCTATAACTGACTGATTGAACTATATTTACCCACTGCTGGCAGCCACGAAGGCAAGTGATAGGTGTAGGGGCGTAGAACCGCCAGATAGTGAACATCATCTGAGTTGAGGCATTAACACGATAGAATATGTCTTCAAATTTATTTCCGACTGAAAATATGGTATGCCAAATTTTTTGATCCAGTTTCATTTTTCTTTTCCCATCGTCAGAGGTAATTATGTGCCCATCCCTAAAAGTATTTCGTGGACGTAGTCAGTTTAATGCTCCTAGGGTTTTTTTTTAATGTAGCTCATTTCCTGCGAGAAGGAAAACGATGGGCGTCTGTTTTAAAAGTATCCTTTGCTATTAGAATTTCTACTCTTAAGGATGCAAATATACCAGATAAATCTTCAGCATATATGGTGATAGTTAATAAACATTTCCTTGGGAAAGAACTCCTCTCAATTCTTTTCGGAATTATTTTATCTCAGGAAATGATCGAATTGAGGTGATAGGCACTGAGTTGACATTCCTTCTCGGCCTGGATATTGATAGCAACACTTGAGGAGCACTAAAATCTTTGGAATAGATCTAGAACTGTGAAATTCTGCTCGGTTGATGAATGTGATCCCTCCACCCATCTCCCAATCTATGACGTCCAAATTACACCAGCAGGAACTGAAGTTGCAGTTGTTCTCTCCTGAAGTTTGGTGTGTACCATTTATCCTCCATTACCACTGGAAAGATGAACACACTACGGAGACCTAATTTACCTATGGCAATCAAACTCAATATATATATATATATATATATATATATATATATATATATATATATATATATATATATATATATACCACGTTGCAGAGGCTTATAACATTAGTATTTTCACGCCATCCAGGATCAATGTTATAAATTGCTGAAAGGTTTATTAAAATTAAACATAATTTTAACTGTACAGATAAGTAGGATATGAAAAAACTATTGATTATTACGAAATAAAACTTGTTTATAATTGAATAAAGATACTAAGATGTTTCGAAACTTAAGTACATATTTTCATAGACAACTAAAACTGCAACTATTTTTATCCCGTGTCGTTCACGAACATGTAACATGTCATTTTAAACCTCTCAATTCATCATGATAATTTCCCAATCATGACCTCTCGAATATCTTGCACCAGCTGCCCTTATCTTCGCGAGTACCATGCCCCTCTCAGCACCTAGTACTAAAAACTGTTAAGGAGTTCGTTTATGTTATCTTCACCGACCCATACTTAAAAATTACGTTAAGTATTCAATAGTAATATTTCAATTTTGGTCTGCAAATGATTTCCAATCTACAGTTATTCGGTCAATCTAGGAACATCAATAAGTTTTTTTAATAACATGCCTTCACAAATGCGATTAGATTTTGCACTTACTAAATCCATATTTTTAGTACAAAGTAAATCTAGGCAAATATTTTTGTCTTGAATACCCAACATTAAAAATTTGTTCATGCTCAATTATAACTGAAATTTACCCCTTCAGTTTTGAATTGCATCCAGGTCGACTGCACACCACTCTATCGTACATGCAGAAGATGTTAGTTCTGAAATAAATATAAAATTGTTTTTCTAACCTATTTGATTCCCAAACTCATTTGAGAGATTGTTTACAACCATCACGCTTTAGCCAATTGAATTAGTGGATACGTTGCATAAACTTAATGTGTACGAGAGGGTGGGTTTATTTTGGAAGTTGGAACGATTGGAAGTATTTTTTCAGCATTACTTTGGCGATTGATTTTGCATAAACACAGTTATTTTAATGGCCCAGCTACATTAATGCTTCACTATACTTGCAGTGTCATTGTTTTGACAGGACTTCCATTACCATATTTAACATGCATAATTCATCTCGTATTATATTTCCAATCCTTCCTAAATGGCAATTATCATTCACATTTATTTTTCATGATACCTTTAGAAACAATGGGTGATTCAAACCTCGGATTTTTTTACGTTGGAATGATGAAAAAACAAAGAATGGTCGTTTTTAAACGTAAAATTGAGCTTTTAGATGAGCAAAAATAAAAAAGATACTAAACCTTTTATTAAAATCAAAAATAACATAGGAGTGTACAGATCGAACATCACGCGAACGAAATCAACCGAAGTGAAAAAGCAAGTAAGATGCGGGGAACAAGAGTGAATCATCTTGCCACAGCATGGCGTCAAGCAACAAAGAATTTTACCATGCGTCAACATGGATAAATCATATCACGCGTCACTCGTTTTGGTGCCTCATTCTGCCTGCTAGCAAGTGCAAGGCATCGTCAATGAATAGCGTTTGCTGAAGAATGAATCGAAGAGGCATCTTTTTTTTCAAAACCGCAGTGACAATGACGGACTAAAGTCTACACATGGGTTAAAGATTCACCGATATAGTTAAGTAGATAAAATGGGGAACTTAATGAAAGTCAGCTAGAGGTAGAAGATTCTATCGAGAGATTTACTTACTTTTGTACACATAGTATAAAAAAATTAACGACAGCAAAATAAATTAAACCATTAGAGTTCTACTTATATAACAACTCTTTACTGATATGTACCTTGAGAATTTACTCTTAATTTGCTCTAAATAAGTTCTTTCTTTGTTCCTTCATAATCTCTGTCTTTTTTCATGCTATCTGGAAAATCTACTCTTTTCTTTCTCCACCCTCAACTTATCCTTTGTATCACGGTGGTAATAGTTAATGTAAAAATAGTAACAATGTAACACGGTTGAAAGACAGTGGTGGCACCACTGTCTTTCAATTTTCCTTTCGTCCAGTGCCTATGCCTTTTTTTATTTCTCCTAACATCTTCCCCTCTGCACCCTCTATAGTCACATGTCTAAATGTGTTATCCATTTTCTACCATGCCTCGAAGCTCCTTCAATCTGAGCATATTCTCTTACCTCAAAACCTGTCGAATATACATCAAGCCTTCCATATTAAAGCTTTAACTAATAAGTTCTTCACATCTTTACTTAGCTTACAAGCCTTTAACACTCTTTAGATTGCAATTGCCTCTTTCATTAACGAAATTTCTTTTCCTATCATCCAGGAATGCACCATTATTTTCCTCAAAATACTGCTGTACTATATCGAGTTTAACCCATTCCATTTTTAATTAAACTTTCCTACTTCTTGAAAGCTACATCGCTTTTCATTTTCTGTGAAGCATTCTCATCTCATATCTCGCATTGTTCCCCTAGAGCACTCAATAATAACTGTAGTCCCTTGATTTTATGACGAACTATTGCTTGGTCATTTGCAAATCTGAACATTTAATCAACTTATATATAGAGAAAAACACGATTACGTGTAACCTTGATCTATTTTTGATATTTTAACGTATACAAATTTATCTAATTTTCTTAAAATATATAAAGTACGTCTTTCGGAGCCAAGGATTGTTTGATTCAGAGATAAAAAAGATAAAACGGGTACATCCTTTGATAATAAGTAAAACCGAGTTTATTACGAAAGCAAATAAACACTCCGTGCGCTTGGAATGACTTTTAATTGTTAATCTAAATCACCTGCTGAGAGTTGGATGACATCCGTTGACCCATCAATTAATGCGATAAATCAATTCCATTTCAAGGTTAATCGGAAAATATATAAAGACTTCTGATCCGAATCCTTTCGTTTAGAAAAAAGTGTATCAAACAAATATGACAACTTACTGGTCGAACTGCCTTCCTTTAGTTTTGATTGATCAGCAGCCAGGAGAGTTTAGAATGAAATATCACGGTGATATGAACGATAGTCACAATTGATGAGGATATCAGTAAAACCATTAACTTGTATGAGCTATGTCAACGTTTCAGGCGTGTGTTGATACCAAATCATGGAGAGAACAATGCAACTTGCAGCTCGTTCTTTTAGTTTACCAATACTTTGTATTTCACCCTTCCCCTGAGTCGATGGTTGCTTTTCGAAAATAGCAGGAAGCCACGCTGCTGAAGTATTTAATCCCGTATAACTAGTATTGACTCTAGAAGGACATATAAACAGTATAGGCAAGAATGACGTACAGATGCAATCTATAAATAAAAGTAACAGAGCATTGACTGCCTTTTCCGGTATCTAAATTCGATTAATAGTGTACCAAATGTGGGATAAACAATCAAATCCTTCCTAGTACAATTATTGTTCCAATAAAATAACAGGGAAGATATTAAAAAAATGTCATCTAAATAAAACTTATTTGGACAATCGTAGTTATAATTAAATCATTTTAAATACATAAACTAAGTTATATTTGCAATTATTCGTATTTTGAAAACTCTTTAGGGTGCGAATGTGAAGAAATAAAAGTACTAAGATGGAATGAATTAAGAAAAAAGTTAAAAATGATTAAAAAATAATGTAATAAAGGAAAAGAAAAACAAGAGTAAGTACGAAGAAAAAAATCGTATGATTTGGTCCTTCACTCCTTTAAATTTCGCAATACTCTGATAACACCTAAGTCCCTATTGACATATAGTTCTTTTTATGAATTTACTACAGCAACGCAACAATATTTTTCATTTTCATTAATTATGTCATACGAGAATGGCTAAATACTGCGATAATAAGAGTATTCAACTGCGTATACTAGAATTAAGCCATTCCATTCATTTATAAGGGTTTTTTTGTAAAATCGATTGTCCTTCTCTCCCAATGATTAAAACAAAAATTGTTATATTTGATTCAAGATAGTAAATTCTTAGACTGAAATTATCAGATTATTAAGGTTGATAAATAAATTTATCCATTTTTCCTAAGTGTGCAAAAAGTGTAATTATGTGATTATTTAAAATAACAGTAGTTCAAATTTTGTGAATCAAAACTATGATTCATAAATTTGATTTTAATTGTTAGCAGAGATAATAGTATTCAATTAGATAATTTCATCTTTCATAGCTTCACTCGGTTTCAGCCATGCATGGACAAATGCTACAGGATAAATTTTGAAGGGTCAACCAATATATTGGTAATTGGTGATCTGCGGACACGAATTTTTCATTCATTTTTGGTTTTATACAATTGATCTGTTATAAAATTAGTAATTACTGTGGTACGTATTGAAAGCTGTCCATCCTGACAAACCTGTTATGCCAAGAATAACCCATATTATATCTTGGGAGTTTTAGCAATTTATATTAACCAGGATGTAAAACATTATAGAACGCGACTATACAAGTGCGAGTAATTAATTCCGTTTTGACTTTTTGTTCTCTAAGTTAACAAATAATTCTGTGCTTGCAGAGCTCATTCAGAGTGTGTATAGTAAATAAGTGGAATTGAGCTTTTTTTAGAATAATTCCAATTAGCGTCTCTTCTTTGCTATACCACACATTATCAATGAGATGAGTAAAACTAATGTTTCGTATTTCCAAGCAAAACGTCCAATTTTTAATATAAGCATTGATATTAGGTGATATGTACGTGTCAGTTTACAGGTCCGGTATTTCTCCGTTTGCAGGGAGATAAGTGGAACCATCGACCATCGACCCTCGTTAAAAAAGAACTAATGCCTGAACATTTCCCGGTTTCCCTTCCGCTCATCCCAAGTACGCGATGAACAAATTACATTCTCAAGGACTTCTAAAGCGGAATTTTTTTTATTTTATAAGTTCCATTTCACAAACCAACTTTGGAATCTGGAGAATTAAAATATCATGTAACTTACAATGCTCGTTTTACAGAATAGCCTAGAAAATCGTAACAGAATATTAAATTGAGGAGAATTCAGATACCAAATATATAGTATTGCAAAGAAATGTCACGAATTTACTATAATATAATTTTAAATACCAACAAACATACTGTTTATCTCGTATTCCAGTTGACGGGAGAACCGATATTCAAGGATACAATTGACAGTATTCATTTAAATTGAAGGATAGTAGGGTATTAAACAGTTAAGGGTGACATTATGTTTCAAACGGAGCTGAAATACTGCGATAAAGTGTGATATGGGGAGTTTTTTAAAGGCAATAAAATATGCATGTAATCCTGTGGGACACCAGCTGAGTCTGCTAGACTCACGATGTTTTTTCGCAATAACTTCCAACGAGTAGTCACGACGGGTAGGTCGTACGTTTTCCGTACTTTTTAGTAATTTCCCACACTTACAATGGTTTTATTGGATGCACCCGCCTGGTCTGAATACTATATTTTGTTCCATGAACACAACTGTGAGCCCCTTAGCCTTGGCATTTGTGCCGAAGTTACAAATTTGGTTGGCTTTCATTGCTCTTGTTTGTGTACGTCCAGGTTTAGTTTATGGAAAAATAAAGAGTTCCCTTTATACGATAAGTGTAAACAGAATATCACCCCATAGCTCTATGATGTCACTCTAAAGAAATGACAAACAGTTGGAGAGAGCTAATGGTTTGTTCCAGCCAGTTGGAGTGAATAATAATGCAATAATTTTTGTCCATTGAATGTGCGCCTGGGTTTAAATACCTAGGAATAACCACAGACAATTTTTTCAAATTTTTACGAATAATGGAATGTGAGACACAGATTATGCAACTCTGATTCATTTTTTCTTCATTCGAAATAAATATTCTTTGAATTTCATTACGTTAATTTATAATGGATTAGTTCCATACTAAGTCAAGGAATTTTCTGCTGCAAGGGAGTTTTAGAATTTATCTCAACTCATTAAACCCCAGTTTTTTGTGAAAAAAGGTAAGACAAATCTTCAAAAAGAAGTTTCTATAGTTCCATCCCTCTTTTATTTTTTTTCTAGGGTTGCCTTCATGAAGACAGGTATTTATAGTATTCTCAGATGTTTTTATATAAGAAATAGTAATGCAGGATTATTGCTGCTCAGACATTATTTTACTCTATGAAAAACTTATGTATCCTTGCCAAACCCAAATTTAACGTCATTGGAAAGATTTTTTAAATGTAGAACCCAAAATATAGTACCAGGTTATTATTTGACACTCATTTCAATTAGGTTGAATAAAATACTTGTTTGATTTGCATTTAATTGTGAATGTATTGATAATTAATGAAATTTGTAAATCCTTTCGCGCATATTGCATAAAATAAAATTATATGTAATGTACAGATGTACCTTCATGGCTGTCTGAAAGTATTTAAAAATTATTGAAAAACGAGGGTCAATAAATAAAACCTGGCAAATATATATGGAGATTTTTTGTATAATTAATTCTTCAAACACATACTCCAGTAAGAGTACTCTCATTACTTTACACGTGATATTCGAATGTTTAAACAGTAAGTATCTCTCATTTTCTTTAAATATGTCGTAATGATTTCATTCGTTTGTGCTAATTCTCTTCGGTTATTCGTAGTATTCCATCAGCAAACTTTAAGACTGCTTTTCCTTACATCAAATGGTTTCATTGTAAAACCAATGCTGGTGATCCTGTCCAGTTAAAAGTACAACATTCACAAGCGACTTAACGAAATTCCGACATAATTCTCACATTTTCAGCGCGAAGGTAATGTTCCACATTAAAGCTGGAGTTCTCTGCAGGGTTAATGTACAACGCCACCATAACCGATAGCGCGATATCCTTCAACTTATGCCGTTTCCAATTCTGAAATGTCGTGAGTAATTGCATAAATCACTTATGTAAATCGACTTCAAGGAAGAGAAGGAAACAGCACCTTGCACGTCTCAAATTTATTTTGCGTATCCATTACATTGCTTCTGTTCATCGTCAACTGGTGACAAATACTTAAAAGTTTACACTCACGCGCAATTTATGAGAGAGATGGGGCAGAAATGGGGAGGCATCATCGTGTTCCTTTTAAGTTCATAAACGTATGATGGAAGCGGCACGTATTAGGCTCCAAATGAAAATCAACCATGTCAATTGTTAAAACGTGTTATAACATATTAGAGGTACATCTGAAGGCATTGAAACCATAAGAGTGTGAAAAAGCATATATACTTTCGCCGAAGTTTAGGATTGCATGAGTAATTTTTAAAGTTTCTTTAAGTTTCACTTCTATGATTTATTGGAAGGAAACAAATCTTTTAACAGATTTAGTCAGTTGAACCATCCAGAAATGACAGTTCTTTGCATTTTTGGGCCCATTTATTTCCGTTACATTAGGCTAAAATACGACAGTGTGAGGAATATTTGTTTACCTCTGTGCACCCGAACTGAAGAGAAATGGGTAAACAGCTTCATCGTCTAGATCAAGAGGGTAAGTGGAATGTCAGGAAAGCAACGGACAAGGGTAGAGGTTACCATCATCAATAGTTATAGGTGGATGCTCACTGCACCATAAACTGGCAAAATCCTACACACCTTCCCCGACTACTAAAATTACTAACTTATTTATTGATTTTATTTCCATCGTCTTAAGCTATTCCGATTCCAATTTCATTTAAGCAGTTCCAGTTCGAAGAAAATATAAAAAAATAGCTTTAACAGTAGCGAATCAAAATCATTTGTAACCATCACACATGAAATCGGTCACAAAAAATAATTATGAATGCTGATGATAGAATGGAGCATTCATTAACTTTAGCTCACAGCCTTTTACATACAAAGCAGTCCCTTCATTCGTAAATATACAGAATTATTTAGTTTTCAAAATGTATTCAGTTCTGGTCGAGAACAAATAAGGTTTTCATTAAAATATCCAAGTTATATTTATGCTAACGAAAAAATGTGTTTATGTTAGTGGAAATAACGTCCTGGCGTAAAAAATCTGGGTTATAAAAATTTTTGCACGACAAAACTTTCCGACAGTCGTATGCACGCACAGATAGGTTCATCCCAGGGCTAACGATTTCCTTTCGTACTCTGTTATTTTTTTGCATTCTCATTCGAAATGCAAACGAATGGAAGCCCTCTGACTCATATTCATTCTTCCACAATGTAACAAAATTCCCCTTTCAGCGATTCTGCACGTATCTCTGTGCCTCATCTCCACGGTTTCTGCCAGCACCAGACCCTCCAGACTTATCTCCACATCCTTAACCACCACCGCTCCCTGAAACTCCTTACGTACTCCAGTAACTTTTAATTGGGCCATTTACCCATTACCACTGTTGCTCTCCCTCTTCTCCCTCTTTCGTTCCTCCCTTCCCTTCTCGTCCATCACACCTACCTCCTCTTCTTCCCCACTCCTCTTTCTCGAGGCGATACAGTGATATTTTTATACGAAATTTATGACCACACCTTATTTCTCTGTGACCACGCAAAAAGGTTTGGGAGACATAAACAGGTGTGGGTTTGCAAGAAAAGTTGTCAAGGGGAGGGAGACGTTGAATGGAACGGGGAGGTTTACGCTGTGAACACCGCAATGTGCCCGAGGACATTGCAGTTGCGAGAAAGTTTTAGGGCACCTGAAAACATCGGGAAAGGAATAAACATGCCTCGTTCAGCACACTGCAACGCCGGAATAGTTATCAGTTTCCAACGTTGCTTGTTTGAAGAGACATTCATTGTTTTGAAAACCCCCTTCTTCACAAAATAATCATGACACACAAGTATTGATACTGAAATAAGAGTCAGAACGATCGTTTTAGTAATATCAGTATTTGTTTAAATCATAATGACATCTTGAATTTCGTTTTATTGAAATTATTCCTAAACTTAGGTATTTCGGTTTTCGGGCGCAAAACATTGATAGGTCATTTGAATCTTAAGTTGATTTAAATATTGTTTGTCACTCATATCACTTGTCTTGCACTCCATTGCAGTATATCATTTCCTTGAACAGTTCTTAATAGCAATTAGTCTTGCCTCCCTTGATCTGTCATGTCAGCCTACACGCAGCTCATACTCTTTCTTCTTCTTTCACACTCACTTTTCTCACTTCATTTTATCAGAGCTCCGACATCTCAATATCTCTTAATAGCCTCTCTTAGTACGTCTCCCTCCTTCAAAATTTGTTTATTATCTACGATAATGTGCAAAACTTGGTTTAATCATAGTGTTTCCCTAAATGCTCTATTATTTTCCCTACTTTTTTATTTATTTTACTCCACAAAAACCTTTCTCCTAAATACCATGTTAATATTATTCACATAACTGGATAAGAGAAAAAATGATATGATTTTCGCCTATCTTAAATCCTCAACATCTCTCATGTAACGCACGACACTTCTTAATCCTTATATTTTCTGCTTTTGTAGGTGTTGCGCTTTTTGTATCGATTCTACTCTATTTTTAAGCTTTCTTTTTCAGCTTCCACACCTGAACGTGTCTCGCCAACCTTATTTCGGAGTATCCCGTTAATTTTAAACTTTTATTGCCGCTTCCGACTCAGAATTCCAATTTTCTACTCTCTGACGCATTTATAAATACATCTTAGTTATAAAATGGATTTCATAACAAATTACGATCTAAACTCACCCGGGAAATCTCTATGAGTTGAAAGCACAGTTACTAAATGTACACTTAATAATAATGTAAACTAACTTATGCAATCGTGTTTTTCCAGGAATTATCCATACCTAAGCCTCTGCTCGGTTTGGAGCACGGTCTTTCAATGATATTTTATCATTTTGCTGGAAACTTTCGATTGATTTCTCACCTCTGTCATTTATAATTACAAAATCGTAATATTGTACCCATCTTTAATGTCAACACCAGAGGAATCAATGAAATAAATGGAGAAGTAATTTCACTTTTTTTATTAGAACATCACCAAATGGAAATTCATTATCAAGTTAATCATATTTTTTCCTAGAAATGTTACACTGAGATAAAAAATAATGCATAATATTTTAATAATGCATAATATTAATTTATTTCTTACGCCTGATATTTACGTTGTCACGCTGTCCGTTTCTGGTGGAAATATTAATATAAATTGCTCGTAAAAGTTATCCAAAAAGTTGAAATTTTAAAATAATACAGAAACTTTCGGAAAAATTTAAAAGCTTTAAATCTTTACACATGAAAGATATTTAGGTGAATGTCTAGGCTAGTTTGATTACACAGCTAGAAACCTTCTACACTCTATAGACTACATTGCGCAGAAAAGTATTTACCATTATTTGTTAAACAACAATTAAAATGATTTTTGAAACCAGCAGTATTTTACGTGGTGGACAGAGTTTCCTTCCTGAATTCGTACACGTTGGGACCCAAGATACCGTGAATATCGATAATTCATTAATTTTTTGAATTTTTACCATTTTAATTTTCATCCCTTCCTCCTTATTTCATCCTTAATTCATCACTAATATACATATCATATTTCAAAGACTGTGGTCTACACTGTCTTCGAAATATGAAATATGTATTAGTTTTGCTATCAAATGTGAAAACGTAGATGACAAAAAATATATATTCGTTCAGATTCTATTCAGATGACCACGTTCTCCCGTACAATTAATTTGGAACCAAAAAGAATCAAGTGCGATACTAATGAAGGACGGTCAATGCTATTTAACACATTAATATTAATAAATGAAAATAACTCCAATATAGAGATAACTTTACCGTTGAATTAGCGTGATATTAAAGCTATGTCTACCACTGCTATTCCACATGAGAAATAATTCACTAACAGTAAAAGACCCAGTAGATTTAATGTTATTGAATAGAATAAAATAAAATCTATAACGAATGACTAATTAAAAACTCCGTAAATGTGCGCAACATATTTTACTCTTCAGATGATAATGAATAATTTTTCTAATATTAACCACGTCCACCTTAGTTACGTATGCGTCACGGAGAAAATAAACCTAGCAAAATAACCAATTAACCCAGTAAAAGTAGGGCCATAATGAAAATCACTTGAGCCTTTGTCTCCAGAGCGCACAAAATTACGACGCGTGAAAAGTAGTTTATTTTTGGCGTTAAAACACACTCAAGGCGACAAAACTCGAGGTAATGAGTCTCTTGTCATCCAAAATTCTAGCTATTGCCATCGGTAAACGAGGTTGTGCAGCCTAAAACGAGTGGAGATGAGGAGAAACAAGGTGGAGAGGATGAGGAATCGTGGCCACAGACGCAGGACTAAGCGCGGTGGAGGTTGCGAGGAAATAAGAATGGGTTGGTTAAAACGGGGAAGGGAGGGAGGGTGGGACACGGGAATAGGGATGAAATGGGATTTGAGGAGTTCAAGGGGTGAGGAGGATTGGGGAAATTTTTAAGAGGTTAGGATGCAAATCAGGTTGAGGACAATCAGTGGGAGACAGGGGTTTGAGGCTGGACGTGAAGCGACGACGAGGCGGTTGGTGAGACCGGTGGGGATTTCGTGGGAAGGGTAAAAAGTTGTGGGATCGGAATGGGGTCGGAAGTGTAGGTTTGAAACTCTTTCGCTGGATTCAAGTGTGCCAGCCTTCCACAACTCTCCTTGCACCCCCCATCCTTTTCATATAAGGCGCCATGGGGAGAGGCGAATGAATGTAGAGCACTGTGTGCAATGAGAGGAGCCGAGGGGGCGTGGGAAGCGGGAGGGGGCTGGAAAGGCGAGTGGAGTAGGCGAGATATCTGGGCTCCAGGTCGGAGGACGAGGCAAAGGGGTGAGTGGGGTCAGGAAGGGAGGGGTCGGAGGCTCGGAAATGGAAATGGTTTAACTGCAAGTAACTCCACGTGACGACGCCGTTCTAAGTTTTAATGGATAGTGAGATTCTCCCGGGAGATGATGAAAGGGAGAGAATTGCTGGGCAGGAAAAGGGGAAGGAGTGAACTCGGTTGGGTGGAGAGAAAGATTAGGTCGACAAGAAGGTATTAAAGGAGGGGTTAAAAATGAATGAGGCAGCGCTAAAACTGGAATTAAACGGGTAGAGCGTAAGAAAATTAAAAATGGACAGATATAAGGAGAAAAGAAAAACAAATGTAAACAAACTCCAAAGAGTTTTCTCCTTGAGGCAACCACGATGAATTTCCGCATTTCATACATTAACTTCAGTGCAAGCATAAATTCTTAATTTAGACGGCGGTCATCAACGTCAAATAGAAAAGTATAGGAAAACTTATATTATTAAAGATGAGGGCCTTTTGAAAAATAACTTAATATTTGTCACAATAGAATATATATTCGATCAAGAAAATAAGTGGTCCAGATAAAATATTATTAAAATCTATTTTTTCAGCCTACACTTGAAATTAATTGGGCGACGAATATAATATTTCCACACGTTCAAGTCAAGATCAAGTTGTTTTCCAGAAGCATTAGAATCATATATCCTCTGAATGTTTACAATTCATAAATTCGTCAAACAGGATTAAGCAAAGTTTTTATCCATAAAACGAATTAATTACTTTAATATAATTATTGCAATGACCAAAAAACCAATACTAAAATTTTTTAAACTTTTCTTTCGAAGAATTCAATTAAACTCATTCCAATTATCATTTCATGTTCTCTTAAACTTGGACGATTTCAGACATTTTAATTCGTGAAAGCACAAACGCCGGGAAATTAACCACCCCTTGACGTAGAATACAAGATGAAATACGACAAATTTAGATAGTTGAAAATCAGTTTATGTGTGCTGTTTCTTGTCATGAACTACTCAGTGTAAAGCGAACGTATATTTGCAATTATATAGGCGTAAATTGTGGGAGCTCAGACAGAACTCAGATGCAAGGATATCTAAGTGCGTTCTCGGAAGAGCCTTCACGTAGCGAGAGAATGGGTGAGTAGGAGATCGCAAGGAACTTTGGTAAGGTACCCGCAACCTTCTGCTGGCGAGGAAAATAAAAAAAGTAATGGAAAGACTAGTTTGGCACAGTTTTCTACCATCTGCCATCCTTGAAAAAATCCTTGCATCCTTGAAAAAATACTCAATCTGACGCATATCATGCCTGAGTGGTGTCAGAAAGGAGTACTCAATATTCTTTCACGTAAAGAACTTATAAGCGTAACGGGAATTAAGATACACATTCACGATGGCGGGTCAACGATTCAGTAGATGGCACCTTCTAATTTAGCATCCTAAATAATTCACTCCACATGATAACCTCGAATGTTCAACGATTCTCAAAGAAATTTAAAGAAAAGATCATTCATTTCAAATTCTAAATACTTATGCTGTAGCCAAATATTCTAGCCAATTATTAAATTCCAATGTGAATAAATATGTTAATCGTATTGTTTGATAATTCACATGTAACGCAGAAAAAGTTCTGTTCCGTGACGCACGACAAAATATTTTGAATTGATTTAATATCGATGATAACGGTAAATGAACTTAATATCATGTATTTAGCTGATTTTTTTTTTTCCTACCTCACGGTTCTAATCACATGTTAAGTTTTTTAAGATAATAACATTATATCATAATTACTCTACTGAGTGGCACCAATTTATTCAACATGCACATGTACAAACACACACATACACACAAACACACACACACACACACATATATATATATATATATATATATATATATATCGATGATGCGGAAGTACTCACGAGATCAATATAACTTTTGGACGGCACAATAGAGCACAGAATAAAACAGATAACACGTAAAAGGACACTCACACTGTAGATGATTTAAGCTTTCGGCCTACTCCGAGGCCTTCTTCAGGTCAGACTTCAGGTCAGGTCATATATATATATATATATATATATATATATATATATATATATATATATATATATATATAAACACACAAACACTAACACAAAAAACACTACACACATAGAAACATAAAAGAAGGACACTTACATTGGATATTTACGTTTCGACGGCACGGCCGTCGTCATCAGAATGCCATCAGAATGTAATGAATGAGGGCATTCTGATGACGACGGCCGTGCCGTCGAAACGTAAATATCCAATGTAAGTGTCCTTCTTTTATGTTTCTATGTGTGTAGTGTTTTTTGTGTTAGTGTTTGTGTGTTTGTGCGTCGCCGGAGAGCGTCTTTTCCAAGTTTATATATATATATATATATATATATATATATATATATATATATATATATATATATATATATATATATATATATATATATATATATATATATATATATATATATATATATATATATACACATATATATACATATATATATACACACATATATATATATATATATTTTTTTTTGCACTTGTGATCTGCTCGATTCCGTCTTCCCCACCTCTCTTGTGTTCGTCCTTTATATGTGTTCCTATCATTTGTCCTTACACCTTTTTCCATGTGAATGGTTATATATATGTTTCATATATATACTCAGAAATTATATATATATATATATATATATTTATAGTATATTATAAACATTATATTTATACATTATATGAGTGGGGGGCCTAATGTGAACAACAGTATTGACAGCCCTGGCGAACGGAGTTACTGACGGGGATAGGAGGCGAGGTGGCACTCTTTATCCTAATTCTAGTTGATATACCAGTGTAAATCGTTGAAACGACACGAATGAAGTACTCAGTAAAGGTGCCCGTCTTGAGCACGGTTAAAATCCATTTGACCCGAACCTGATCAAATGCTTTCGTGGGATCAAAAGGGCCATACGAGGGTGAGGAAAAAATAACGTCGCGAATTAGAAGTGCGGCATCGAAAATGTTTCGCGTCTTCGACACGGTGTAGTGGGATGGAGAGAGGACGATGTCGGTAACAGCTGTCATTCTATAGCTCAAGACGTGTGCCAATATTTTATAATCGGTATTTAAAAGGGTGATTGGGCGGAACTCGTCTAACGACTTATGCCGCATCATCTTTGATATAAAGGTTATCACGGCAGGACGGTGACTTGTAGTCAGAGAGCCGCTAATTAAAATGCGATTGAAAAGATCGGTAAAAATAAGTTTGAAAACATTCCAGCGCGCGTAATAAAATTTAAAGGGGACGCCGTTTCCGGGTGCTTTGCTAATTGGAAACAGAGGAGACGCAATCCAGTTCGTCTGAACTTATGTCTCGACCTAAATCGTCTTTTTTAACGGAGGAAAACATTGGGAGGGGGTGTGTCTCCCTCCTTCTACGGAGGATACCTGTTAAAAATGTTTTTAAAGTTCCGGGCCGCTTCCCTAAGGAGTTCGGTGTCGCCGCCGGCAGAGCCTCTGACAGTGATTCTGTCTGTGGCGGACCCGGAGTTGGAGTTCATCCAGCGCCGAAGCTCGGATAGCGTAAGGAGACCCCATATATCCGTGTCCAGTTCTTTTTTCCCCTTTTCGGGAGGGTATTTTTGGAGCTGATGGCCGAGTATAATTTTTTAGGGACGACACTTGGGTGTGGAAATCCCCCGGCGTAACATACTTAAGCAGGAGCTCTTCTAGCTCCCGGCGGCAAAAGAAAATGGTGAACTTTTTCTCTGCGCCACTCAAAAGTTCGCCTTTTGATGTGGGTGACAGTGCGGGATTTGAAAACTTGATTCCACCATACAGCGAGATCTGCACCCGGACACAGTGCCGCGATCAGTTCGTACACCCGAGTACGGATTGAGTCGCGGCGAGCCTCGTCCTCCGGCACGCGGAGGTCCATGGCGCCACACGGTACCGCGGCTTTGGGCGCGCGCGGCCGGAGTCGAGTCCGGGCAGGTAGAGAGGACGCAGAGAGATGCGTCAATCGGACCAAAGAGTCGAGCGTCAGTGAGAGTGCCCTGCTTGGATAGTATGTCACCCTATCTTTGTTCGAGGCATTATCCTCTCGGCGGTAAATGGAGTTGAAATCCCCACCCAAGATGGCCTTCCCCGAGATAGAATACAGGTAGGGGAGGAGAAGTTCATTTAAATAAATTTTGCACGCTCACTGGAGAGTGCGTCAACATTTGTGATGTGAATGCTATTCACGATAACAGACGTCATTCGGCTAGAAGCGTGGCGGCGAACATGCGAGAACGGAATAGCATTTCGGACTAAGGTGATGGTGCCAGAAATGCAGACGAGAAAATAGACGCCGGCAATATTAAGCGAAATAATATTCATCGGTGAAAGGATAGGGCAGCTATGGTCACCGGACATCACTTACCAGGACTTCAATTTCTCCCGGCGGATGATGGCAGTGAATTCTTCTCGGGATTTCATCCGGGTAATCTCCTCCATCTCCATCGCTGCCGACGTTTCGACGAAATCCTTTTTCATCGTCATCAGGGCCGATGAAAAAGGATTTCATCGAAACGTCGGCAGCGATGGAGATGGAGGAGATTACCCGGATGAAATCCCGAGAAGAATTCACTGCCATCACTTACCAGGGTTAGGGTCGTGGCTAACGTCGCTTCGGTCGCGGCTCGAAACTGGATGACGAGTACTTCGCCGCTCCTTGGACGCTTCGTCCGACGAGTCGACGATCGAGGTCGCCAGTTGTCGCCGCATCCCTCCCCCCGACCTCGCACGAAGATAAAGAGCCAGCCGTGGTCTCCACGAAGAGCGGGTTGTTCGGCAACGTTCCATATGGGGCTTTGAGCGAGCACAGCTGGGGCCGGTCCCAGAGCAGAAGGTGGCCTCATGGGGGCCGGGGTGGCGGACTGGGGGTCGTCTGCAGAAGGGACCCCATCGGAAGATATCAGGGGAAATAGGACGATTTCGTCCGCCCCTAGAGGAGCGCTGGGAAGATCGTCGGCACCTTGGCTGTCCTCAATGAAGAAGGGTGATGGATATCTGGGATTTTTGAAGTCTAGGTTGAAAGTCCATGATGCAAGAATTGCGGGGGGAAGGCGTCGGTGGCGTGGCCGGGGGAAGGAGGGACGAAAGACATTTCCTCCTTATTTGACGGGGTCACGGAAACAAGTGGTCGTGAGAGAATAGGCGAGCTGGTAGGGGCTGTAGATAGGTCGATGCACGAAATCAGGAGTTCAGTGCCATCTGTCCTCATCTTTTTCCAATCCGTTTCTTCCGTTTACGACTTTTATTCCCTCTGAAATATCCCACCAAGTGGAGCTGCTGGGGGCGCACCCTCGATAATAAGCAGCGACTGCGCCCTCTCATTCACAGCCACATCGGCTCGTCAATCTCCAAGGCGGTGTTTGGGTTGGAAATAATCGCCATTGCCTCCACATTGCTCTTCCCTCCCTGGTTCTGAGGGTATGTGACGGCGACCGTGGGCTTCCTGGTTGCAGCGAACGCAAGTACGGCACTGAACCTAGTTGAGGATGATGGTCCGGTTGCCGCCGATTAGGAGGTACGAGTGGATACTTCTCTCGACCATCATCAGCACCACTCTCGTACCTGTTAGTACGCGCGCTATCTTATCACCATCACACATGTTCTCCTCCGAGCGACGTAGGTTGGAGGTCGCCTGATATGTCTTCCAACGCGGTCTCCACAGGGAGACAAAGAACCCTGACATTACAAGAGCTGCCGGAAGTCTCGTCAATATTGTCGTCCTCTGATCACTTAAACACAGAAACGGTAGTTTTCGTTGAATATTATCCAGAATCCTATTCATTGTAGCTTTGGTTACGAACTTCAGGAATAACAAATGGTGATTAGATCAAAATTTGGTCACCACTATCTCTTCGGGAATGACTCTAGCGTGAAGAGGTGAACCTCCAATGGTTCGGCTTCTCGTCAACTTTCAAGGTGAGGGTGTTAACGCGATGTACTACCATTTAAAAAAATTAAGTTGAGCACCACACCTGCACGAGAGAAAAAGAGCGCCCCCAAAGAACAAGAACTCCAAATAGAGAAAAAAACACTCATGTACACTCCCTCCCCCTACACATACCCGGTGATAGTAAACAAAAAGGAGTTTAAGATCTACACCAAGAGATAATGTCAGTTTTAAACCAGTAAACAAAACGAAAGCAAGGTCTTCCCTGCAGCAGTAAGACAAGAGTAAAATCTCACGCTTCTAGCAGAAATAGGCGCTCAACTGCCGCTCGAACAAAAACACGATCTGAACCTCGATCTCTGAGAGAGTCCGGCGGTGCCGCTGTCTAACTCCCGGCGGCCGATGCCTCGGTAGGAACAGTGCGTTTCGTGGTACGCATAACCAGAAGAAAGAGACGAGTCACATTGGCCAAATACATATTCAAACACCAAAACTCGCCATAAGGCAAACCAATGTTCATGAAAACAGATATAAGGATAAGGGATAGGAACACATGGACGAAGAACGAACACAGGAGAGGTGAGGAAGGCGGAATAAAGAAAATCACAAGTGCAAAAATATTTCCTTGACCGGAACCTAAACACAGGATCTTTAGACTTGCCGGGCCGATCTATCACTTGAGCTATCGAGCAAACGTTGATCCTAGTAATCCCGAAATCTGCGGGGGGTTTATGCAACCAAGTTCCCCGATTCTTTGGCAAGGAGATGGCGTTAGAGCGCTGTTTCACGCACCAAAGCAAATTTTTCTCTTGACATTTTTCCTGACGGTTATATTATATCATTTACGCCTGCCTTTTCATACAACTATATGCTACCACAAAAGGAAACTCGTGTCTTTGTTTCAATATGATGAAATTTGTAATCAATTGGATGCGCGGAACACGCTGGGCTTTCAATCTTAATAACTCTGTTACTCTTTAAGTCTTTTCCTTTAATTGTCGTGATATTCGGTTATCAAAATTGTCTTTTAAAATTACAACTGGTCCAATTATACGCTATACAGTAAGATACTGTAGAAGGTGGCGTGGTTTGCTATGAGATGGGACCAAACTCAAGTGAACTTCAAATTGTTGAGCTACCATTAGCAAGATGGGAAGGTAAGATTTTAAGAGTTTAAAAAAGTGTATGAGATAAACCATAGCTGATGAAACTTATACAGGGATCGTCCGGAAAATAAGTGTCCTGAGCTCAGGAAAAAAAATTATTACACTTTTACATATCTTAAGCTAATATTCCTCAAAATAGGACCCTTGTGAGTCGATACACTTGTTCCAGCGGCGTACCCATTCCTGGAACGCTCCCGCGAAGGCATCATCGGGAACCTCTCGAAGTCACGTCGTCACGGCCTCTTCGACCGCGTCCCGTATCGCGTTCCTTTCAAACTCCTCTTTATCTTCGGGAACAGAAAGAAGTCCGGTGGTGCCAAATCCGGACTGTAGGGCGGGTGCGGCAGCTTTGCCACGCCGTGCTTGGCCAAGAAGTCCGAGAAGACAAGCGCGGTGTGAGACGGCGCATTGTCGTGATGCAGCCGCCAGATGTTTTTGATCGCTGGCCGGACGCGGACGACTCGTTTTCGAAGCCTGTAGACTACTTGGACGTAAAATGCAGCATTTACAGTTTGTCGTTCAGGTACAAATTCGTAGTAGACGACTCCCCTTTTGTCAAAAAAGACAATGAGCATCGCCTTGATCCGAGATTTTCTCATGCGAGCTTTCTTTTGACGGGGTGATGATGGGGTGTGCCACTCCGCACTTTGTCTCTTCGACTCCGGGTCGTACTCAAAGACCCACGTCTCGTCACCCGAAACAACGTTCTCTAAAAAATGTGGATCATTTTTGTAGTGATCCGCAAGTTGTGTCGCGATTTCCAAACGATTGGGTCTTTGATCATTACTGAGCACTTTCGGCACCAACTTTACACAAATTTTTCGCATCTGTAATTGGTCCCTAATAATCTCGTGCACTATTGTTTTTGGCACATTACACTGCTCTGCTATCATCCGAACACTAAGACGACGATCAGAGTTCAGTGCATCGCGAACTTTTCGAACATTTTCGTCGGTGAGTGTCGTTGATGGGACTCCAGGCCGTGGTTCGTCGTCGACCTCTTCTCTGCCTTCCACGAACATCTTATGCCACCGAAAGATCATGTTTCTGGACAAGGCTGACTCCCCGTAAGCCTGGTTAATCATACCGACAGTTTCGGTAGACGATTTCCCAAGCTTTACCGCAAATTTGATGGAATAACGCTGCTCCAAAAACTTCGGCATCGCGTTCCGTGACGTGGGTCGAGCGTGGAGGTTCGCGTTAACAGAGCTCCTCACTACACCACAGCTCAGAGCCGACTGCCTTTTTCAGCGTCGCTTGCCAACATACCCCCCTCCAATCGCAGCCCGTCAGAGCGGTCCTGGGCGCGCCTGGAGCGGCGGGAAAAAATCAGTACACCTATTTTCCGGACGAACCCTGTATATTTTTGTATTAGTTAGGTGGGCAAGTAATTTTTTAAATAGAATCAAACTAATAGAGAAGAAAGCTAATGACTTGCGATTCATGTTCGATGGAATGAGTGGTCGATTTTTAAGGAAAAAATTAAGCAATAGGGTTAACAAAAAGAGAGACTTTTCGGAATACGGAGAAAGGAAACAAGAGAATAAACTTTTCGGACGGCATGAATAGAGGAAGGAGTATGAGTAACTAAAGAAAGAAATACTAGAAATCGTTGGAACAAGAGGAATTCCACGCATTAAAAATCGTTAAATAGAAGCTGGGCAACGTCCTAAATCAGCAATATCTTATATTTTCATCGAATATTTACCTCTAAATCTGGCAAACATTAACGGTTCATCATGAACTAATGACTAATGGGAGGGATATTTAATGAACTTTACTAGATATATGTTTATGCAGGATCTGTAATCTTTGTAACTCAATTCCTATTCCCGCAGTCAGTTGTACCTTCCCAAAGGTTTCAGAGATATACACAGTTAAAATGACAATAATTCTGAAGTAAGATCTGGTGCTTTCCCGGCGTATGAGCTTGGTGAAGTTTTCTCGGGTCTTCAACCGGGTCAGGGGTTCCATGATGACCGACGTTTCGATGCTCGACTTTTGCATCGTCCTCAGGGATGATGAGGACGATGATCATCCCTGAGGAAGATGCACGAGTCGAGCATCGAAACGTCGGTCATCATGGAACCCCTGACCCGGTTGAAGACCCGAGAAAACTTCACCAAGACAATAATTCTGCCACTTGGAAATGCATAAATTTTCTTTATGGAGCCTATATTACCTAATTTTATTTATTAACATGCGAAGGTGCTTAGAAAGTATTTTTCGTGACTGCAGCATAATTATTATGCACTACTCAAGAAGACTAACGTAAAACAAACACCCGATAGTGAAAAATATGCTACTATTTTATTTTTATTATTGCTACAATATTTTAAATAAAAAATAAGCAACCGGAATGTCCTTAATATTGGTACAAATTTTAAATCATTTATTTCCTGGCTTAATAGATAACCGTTATTAAATCTGCATTGAACTAAGTAGCCAACCAGTAGCCAATGACAATATTCCAGGGGAAAATTCAATGAAAAAATAACATGTTTATTAAAGAATAACGAGTTCCTGTATTACAGGACGTATGATTGCTTGTATTTGTGAATAGGGTGCTTGTTACTACTAATTAGACTTAACCATATTAAAAATACATCTGCGTCAGACAAGTAAGTATAATATAATATTAAAGCTTTCTTATGCTCTACCTGTATTTTGAGAAAATGGCTCTGTAAATACAGACTTCAATGCGATGTAATCTCCGGAAGGAAACTTTTTTTTTATTTATCACATATTAGCATTCAAATATAGTTATTGAGTTCGATGATTTGTCATCAGGATTCTATGCTGCTGACTCTAATCGCAATGACTAGATAATTGAAAGAAATGCTCAAAAATAACTTCATAGTCACATAAAAGTATATAAGCTTAATATTTTTTTAAATCAGAGCAATGGTTCAGTTTTCCCTTATTGTATATATAGCTCAGAGGAAAAAACTCACCTAAGCCTGACGACAATAAAGCGCACGTATTTTTGCATTACTATGGATAAAAATAATCTTATATAAAATTATACCTGGCTGCAAATATGAAATGATCAACCGTATGAGGACAACAGAACAGAGAAACTAAGGTAATTAATCCATTGCCGAAAGACAGAAAAGCAAAAGGACACTGAATTAATATTTTTACATTCACAGTATTTATTCGATATCTTTTGATTGTTAGGTTAGCTTCATAATGCAGTTATTATATTAGTATTTAGCTACCACTCAAACTGTATGTACCTCATAAAACAGGTAATTAAATGAAGAAACTATGGAAATGTTTCAACAAGTTGAGAAAAGCCCCCCTAAATAACTAGTACGTTAGTGTAAAGTTAAGTCCAAGTGCTTCAAAACGCGGTTACTGAGAAAGATGATTAATGTAAGAATACCCAAGAGACTGTAAGGATGTATTTGAAAAATGATTACTGATCTAAAGAAGGATTACTAAAATTGTAAATACGATAAGAAAGGTAATAACTGAAAAAATAAGATAACATGAACAAGTTGTTTTGAGACACGATGAGTTACGTTTATTTATTCCAGGAATTTGAAAATAATCAGAAAATAATAAAATTATCTAAGTGATGAAGTAATAAAAAAGTGTGTAGATACTTAAACATTTTTTCTTCACAATTCGTTTGAATATTTGACTAAGCAATATTGTTTCTCATTGCAATTGAAACTTAATTTTCTACGCCCATCACAAATAATAATTTTTTGACATATGAAAAATTAAACTGCCGCAAAAATACCTGGATGCTTTGAATATAACCCGAGGCTTAGCAGAAGGTAATAAAAATTCAGCGGACAACAGTTTTTGATACATATCCAGGAATTTCCGCGTCAACGGCTCTGCTATAATTATTTTCAAACGCTACGGTTAGAGTCATGCCCCTTAACTCAAAAGACACACAACCATTATTTCATCCCCGACCGAGACCAAACAAAATTTCCACCGCATCTCTAGGTAAAATTCTCCCAATTCGTTAGCAAGGAACCTACCTTTATAGAAAGTAGCGGGAAGTAGACACTTTTTTTACATCTGCGGCCCTTTTTTTTCGGAAGTTTGCAGTTTGCCCTGTGTCAATATTTGGAAACGCCGGTAGGGAGGCCGATTTTTATGGCGGTTGCCTCCTGTTCTGGCCGCCCGGGGTACGCTCCAAGGGGTCTCTCATAAATGGAGATTATTTTTTTCCTCGTCTTCCCGTTTCTTTTCCTCGCCCTATTCCCCTCTTCCCAGCCCCTCCCTCCGCTGCTGAAGCCCTCTTTTTTCGTCTCCGAATTCATCTCGTCCTTCACCTGATTGGTCAAACCACGTTGTGCACCCGCCCTCCCAACACTCCATCTCATCTGTAAGTCCAACCGCCAAATGAAAATTCCGCCCGGCGAATCGGTCGGGAGGAGGAAGCAAGTCAACTACTTGAGACGCAAAAACTTACTTTTTTCCCCACCCTTTCCTTACACCTACCCCACCCAGTCCTTTTCCCAGGGCCCTCGAACCCTCTTGTCGCACCCCCTTCCAGCAAAATACCCCATCTCACACCCCCCGCCGGCCCGGTGGCTCCCTCGTCCCGTTCCGCCTCCCCAAGTTGGTAATTTATTCCAGACACGCTCCGTTATGCCTCTCTTTCGCATCTCTCTTCTGGGACTCTTTCCGTCACCTGTGCACTGGCTCCTGCCGTGTCTCCTCCTTCCTGCCCACCCGGACTCCACCATCCCGCCCCCTAAAAGCCCCTTCTCCCGCGATGTGGTTTGAATTTCATCTCCCATTTCAACATCACGACTCCTACCCAATTCGCTTTAGTCCCTCCCTTTTGTTTAAAATGAGCAGGGTGGCGAGATCAATCGTTTTGACAAGAAGGTAAATTACGAGTCGAATCGTTTCGCTTCGCACCATTCAACCTGAATGGATCGAGGCACCGTCAAATTTATGTCGCACGTAGCTTCAGTCGGGAGATTTTATTTTGACCTCCATGACACTCAAATTATTTTAAGTTTTGCGTAAGCATGGCTCCAAGCAGCAAGACCGAGTGCTTCTAAAATTAGGGTTTCAGTATGATAGTACAATACAAAAGGCCAAGGCAGTAGCTAACCGTACATTATCGGGAATCAAAGTACAGGGTACGTATGAAATGAACAAAGGGTTAATGAAAACTATTGAGAGTGAAAAATACCCAGATGCTTCATTAGATCTTCATCGCTAACATTTCATTCCAAAATGGAAACGTTATGTTGAATAAAATAGCTACTCAAGTCTTCTAAATAAGTCATTAGAATTCATAAAAAATGCCAACAAATCTCCAGCAGGGTAATTGCCTTCGGACGTAGAATTGTGACAGCATTCTTTGAATGAATCAAAGGAAAACGGTACCCTTACTATATATCTCGAAATCATTGTTTTTGTCTATTAATTGAGGCAAAAAGATATCCTTTCCGTGCCGGGAAAACTAAGTTAAGAGAACTACCAAGTGACTTAGCTACTTTAAGTCCTACGATGCTAATAATATAAATGAAGAACTTTTACCAATGAAAATCCATTGCCTGAAATTTTTCGAAAGAAATCTTAAAATAGTCGAGATAAAACAGATCCAATTTAAAATATCATAATAAATGATATGTTTAATTATAATCAATTATATCATATAAATAAAAATATCATAAGAATAACCTTTCCGAGACGAAATACAAGTACATAGTGACGTACGTAAAATATTATGAACAGTACATTAAACGAATACAATTAAAGACAGTACACTGTCAGTGTTACCATATTAATTTCAAATATTACTTAACAAATACTGTGGTGATAAAACAAAGAGAAAAATGTTACCATGGTATAAATTTAAAATGTATCCCAAAATCAGACAATTCGACCAAGCCCGGTTTTCTTCAAGTTGATAATGAAGATATACCAATTGTTGGCATTGGAATATGGGAGGGAGCGCAACGCAGGTGCCACTATGGCACTAATTTTAGATCGGTCAGGCAATCGTCGTCAATCTATGTGTCGACGAAATGGTCGGCAATACGTCGGCGATTTCAACCGTACGTAGGGTAGCCATTAACCCGTGTTCCTAGCATATGACCTCCAAGTACTGGATATTAGACTGCTCGAGAAAGTCATAAAATATTTACGGCTAAGGAATGATAAAAACTTTAGGGGTATACTACTAAGAATTTTTTATCCTGGGTAAATTATAACGTCTCAAAAAATGTTGTCAAAAATATTTCATATATGTTGACACGATAACATTGGCATCGCAATTGAACGAGCATGAGAATGTTTCATAGCGTATATATTGATGTACATAGTAGGATACTCATGATATTAGCAGATACAATATTTTAAAATAAAATTAATTTACTTCTTCCAATCTCTGATTTACGTATTTCAGACTTTAAATCGACCCAATCCCAAGCAGCGGCTCGCTTTCATTTTGATTGACACTCTTAAATACTAATTTTAATATGTATCCGAAATTGCTGTATTTCCTCCCTTGCTATGTGCTGTTTACTAATACTTTTGCCATATTTTGAATCAACTTAAGCAGTTTTCTATTCCTAATTATTTATCACGCGATTTTCCTAATTCTTATTTCTACTTGACCATCCATCGATATTCAATGGCAAAAACATACCGTGTGACAGGAATTTTAAATTCTTCATGCATGGGGTGCGTAAGTCAGAGATGGCGTTCGATAGAGAAAAATATTACGACCTCAACTCGGAATATAACGGACATCGTTTGGCAATCATTTTGCCTTGGTAAAAAATGTATGTAACAGTAATATTTTGCGGGAAATGGCTGTTGGCTGGAGACCTTTATGGTATAAAAGAGTATGAAAAGCTTACATATTCACATCACCGCTTCTCTTGGCCTGTACTTAGCTGCGGGGTTAAGGAAATCCACAATTTTTCTAATGCTGTCCAAAGAAATTCAAAAAACACAATAGTATACCCTCTCATTGTTTCCTCCCTTTCTGGGGAATATTCCCTCCAGTAATGCAAAAACATAAGGGAAGAGATAAGAATTATGGTAATGAATAAAGAGAAAGTATTTAACTAGATATTATTAACAGAGATCAGATCCAATCAGTTCAAACTGACGTGGCTCCCATTTTGGTTAACATACCCACAACTATTCGCACAGCGGAGGGAGTAAAGAATATGAACAATTCGAGAAAATAATCAGGAATAATACTCTTTGAAGGGGGGGATAGCAAACCCAGAGAAAGGTGAATGGAAATATGTATGTGAGATAGGAGAATGCAGAAATAAAAATAATAATAATACATTTGCAGGATATAGAGGCATTAAATATGGAGATACTATGGCTAACAAATAGCTTAAACACCATAATACCTGATAAAGTTGCGTGAATGAGAAAGGAAAAGAGATATGGAATATATCAAATGTAGTTAACACATATAAAAGAAAGTGGTCTTAATTTCCCACTGTACCATAGATGGTGTCTTCGGTAACCAAATCTTTACTCATTAAAAATTTGACGTTCAAATAAAGAGAAAAAACATGAATTGTACCACAAATTGACATTAAATAGGTAAAAACGATAGCGTATAGAGGTGATTGACGTCTTCGACTTCCACCATAATGGAGGCAGCACCTATCACTTTCGTGTACCGTCCGCCAACATAAGTAGAATTGATATCGTTGGTTCATCTTTTATATCTTGTTCAGACATGGCTAACCATAACCCCCGCCCTCCGAAGGTCAGTTCTTTAAGAGCCGGTTTGGCATTAGAATTTCCTCTCTGACGGTTTAATGGGTACAGATCAGGATTCTAAGATAGTGTTCAAATTATATAAGTAAAAATATATAGAAATTCAATCAAGGCAACGGTATTTTAAATGTCTTTGTATTTTTAGCTAAACCAATGCCTCGATGTATTTTTAATTATTTCTTTCCTTTTTCAGGAAAGATAAGATCATTAAGGATTACTGATTGCAGTTAAACCTTAGCCAAAACAATTGTCCTCTCACTTCTTCATCAGTCATATGTTCATAGTACAAGTGCTCGTAAATGCAGTTCCTAAAATACCAGTCGATATTTTAGCAATGTACTTACTAAACAAGAAATGCAATGATGTCTTGTAACCAAATCCAATGAACCATCTAGAGGGAGAAGTGCTATAATACCAAGGATCTGTCGCTGTATATATAATTCCAGTATATATTAATACTTATTTTCGCGAATTTAGTCTTTGGCCTGGAATCAGGTGTCCTGTGATGGATGATTACTTCCCCCCTTTTCCTATCCCTTTGGGTACCCCAAAGCACGAGTTTTAAGGAATTGCTGAGAGCGTATACGAATTCTGGTCTTCTCTTCAAGCCGGTTCCCAGTGGCTCCCTTTGCCAGCCTTTCCCAAACTTTATCGACGTGACAAGCAATGCTTGACTTGCCTCAACACGTGGTCAAGGGCAATTCTGTGCTAAGCCACTGCAGATTCAGCCACGACGTTGAGCTCTAAAGACGACGGTCGACTCGTGTGTCAAAAAGTCGAAAGAAATGCTGTTTGACCTGGTGAAGGACTCTAACAGGCTTCACTAGCAGCATACGCAAGCAAATAATAAGGTTTATCTCTAAAACACAATTTATTGTAACAGAGGTAGAAAAATGAATTCATCTAATAATGAATGTAAACTCGAAAGTGTTTTTCAAAGCAATCATAAAGAGCACGCTAATAAAGTAATGTGGCTCCAGTAGTAGGCTCTTTACCATTTGGAGATTTTTCGTTCTTTAAAAAATGCTTAGTGCTTGTTTATAGCTGCCAATCTTAGATGCAATATATAGCTCTCCATCAGTTTCTCCAACCCAAAAGTCTCCGAGCGTTTTCGTTAATATTCACTCCTCTCATCTTCCATTTTTCTTTACAAGTATTTTTCCCCTGTGCATCCCAATAATTTTCCTATAAGGGTTTTTATCTAAGTCTGGACAAATTTCAATAAGTTGTCCCCCAAAGCTATGCTTCCAGATATTTTTTTTATTTTTCCTTCTCTTATGAGTTATCAGTAGGACAGTTATGTTAGTTAATTGATCCCTCCTTCCTATTATTTATTCTCTTATAACGCCAGAGTTAATTTTAAATGAAACAAGAAACTTTATAATTCCACAGGAACTTAAAACACAGCCTAGGTTTCGACGCCAATGACCTGATGATGACGTCCAACGTCGAAGTCTAGGTCGTGTTTTAATTAAGTTCCTGTGGAAATACAAAGTCACTTCTTTCAAGAGTTAAATCAATGCCTAATTAAATTTCTTATACGACACTACATAAATTCTTAAAAAGGACGACATAAATTTGAAATTGGAGGAAGGTTGATGTTCTTTGAATTTGGCATTCGATCATTCAAATCACTACATTTTTTCTTTGATTCACCAACCTGCAGCTTTGCTCTCTTCATCTCAATATTTAGCCATGTCACATATTATCAATAATGGTATGCTTAATCATCTATGAAATTGGGCTTTGCGTACAATCTCCATAAACTTTGGAGTGAAGAGTAACAATTGGTTACGTTTCTTTCATCATAATAGATTTAATTACATAGACATGATGATGTAATATATCATAGAAAGAATTAAACCGTCTTTTCAATTTTATACATAAGGAAAACCCATTCATTAGACGTTTAAAATCGGCATTTTCTCTTTCTTTTGTTTCGACCATTTTATTTTCTTCGTAGTCTTGACACTCTCCTTTAAAATCTTTGCTTGTGCTCTTTCCTTAGAAAGTAACATCAGGAGCATACAGAATTAAACTTCGCGTCAAAGTGTTCAATTTAGTTAACAACTCTATCTGAAGTCTGCCTTACTCCAAACTCTCTCCTCGTTATACGTAAATGCATCTTCAGCTAACCCAATTTTTCTCTAAATACCGTTACCACCTTGGCCGTTTTAGGCTAAAATACCTTCTAAATAATGTAATGTCTCCACCCACTAAGTATATTTCCTTGTAATTAGATGTATTAATTACCCCTTTCGTGAGAATATCAAACCTCTCGTAATTTTAATATTCATAAATTATCTTTCCACACTCCTCTAAATAATGCCGCTTTTTTCGTTGGCTGTCGCTAGATTAAGTTTTATCACTGAGGAATATAACTGCATCAATCATTTTTTCAAACATCTATTTTCATTTCCTTTAATTCACCCTTTTCCCTAGATTTCTTTGGGCACATTTAAGGATACCTTTGAAAAAACCGAAACACTCTATCTTACTCCTCGGCTTAAACTCTGCTGAAATCCATCATTATTATCCATCTGAAACCCTCGTGTTTGTAGTCTCCTACGTACAGATTTAGGAATAGTCTCCTCTCGCTCGAGTATTCTTTTATGTTATGTAAAACGTTCACTAATTACGCCCGATGATCTCAGAACGTGTTCTTGTAATACACAGAGCAATCTAATACAATTGGACTTCACTTAGTGTTCACTTAATGTACACTTAGTGTTTGGGCATTCACGCTTGACATGATATCACTCGTGCTAATACTTTTTTTAATTTGCGCAAGTGTATGTATGCAAATGTATAAATACACTTATATGCATGTACTTGTATAAAAAGTATATGTTTAATGCATACAATCCTAAGTAATCGTTAGCTCTCTTTTTCATACATTTTTGTTCATTATAATCTCTAATTTGCTTCATATGGAATTGCTACGTCATCATTTCCAGGTAAAATGAACATTTCTCCTCATCTCTAAAATGTTAAATCATTCGTACTACTCTAAATAAAACTTATTAGTATATTATATTATGCTGCTAAATTATATTAGTTTATCACCAAATGCCATTGTTTTGTATACGCCTAAGCACTTCTAATAATTTATTGGCCTTTGATTACTGTACCAAACTCTCCGCTACTTTCAACCATCCTCTCTGACATACATTTGTTATAATCCTTTTCCCATTTACCCTTTGCTTTTTACGTCTGAAAACCTTAATGAGAGCACAGGGTTCCGCTCTGGTCGTCCCCGATAATTTTAATTCGTTTCGAAACACTTGACTACGTTAGTCGAGTCTTACCTAAGGGTTCCCCTATTTCAATTGGACGCTTGAATATATTGAACAGGAGAAAAATAGAGACACACTACTAAAACTATGAGAGAAGAAAAGATTTCTGACGTGTCTCTAAGTAATTCACTAACTATATTCACCATTTCCAGGCTTCTTTCCGAGGAAAAGTAGAACCTACAAGCATATCATAAAGAGACTGTAGCTAAGGTAGCAGAAGAATTAGTTCCGAGATTCTTTATGACCGCATGGCACGTTGGAAGCCGTATTACTGAGAGGTAAGGTGACTGGGCAGGTCAATGTATCGCTCGAAAGAAACCAGTTGATTCGGTGAGATTCACACTAGGTGGACTGGAAACAACGGAGACACAATGGCCTAACCGTAGAGAGATATCAAAGTTATCTCTTTTCATTAACTACTTGGCGATCTTTTTTAACTTATCAAATGATTCGTGCTAGTTTATTAAATATAACTGAATCTATATTTTCTATAATGCGTTATTATAATATACTGCGTTTATTTCCCAATGAGGAAATATGTTCCATTGCTGATTTTTGACAATTATCCTCATCAGTGGCGTTCGAATTATTGAGCTCCGATTATTTTTTAATATTACTTTTTAAAACCCACATTTAATAAAAAATGGTATGAATAATTTCGAAGGGGTAATTTTATAGAAAGTCTTTCAATTAAGCGGGGTTGAAGACTAGTATTTTAAATTGAGAAAATAGAGGAATGGTAAGGAGAAGGCATTTTTGCCAAAAATTATAGTAAGTAACGGAAAAGGTACAAGTTGAATTTGTAATATTATGCCACCGAAACTTCCAACACTATATCATAAACCTGTGAAAAAATTAAATATTATGTTTTTTCTGGGGCATTCTACCAATTAGTATGGGTTTTCGATGGATCTAGGCACTGCTGACCATGAGAACCTTGAAATATGTTGCCGATTTATAAGGTGCCTCTGCTTCTTCAGTTACCGTGAAATTGGAATTACTATTTTTTGTGCTCAAAAATATAATTTCCAGGGGGATGGACGAAAGTTATTCCGGGCTACACGTCTTTTCAAAGCAAAGCTGTAGACGCGTATGACATACTTTGAGGATCAAAGAATTTGAACCCGTTTTCATACCACGCAGTTAATCAAGTTTTTTCATCGGGGAAATTGGAGGGACGGAAAAGCGAGCAGGAAAACATCATTGCCGGAATATTTCCAACAGTCCAGCCACTCCATGGCTGACAACACCGCGCGCCTTGTCATGAAGAAAAAATAAAACCTTGGCAATAAAAACAGAAAAAAGTGTCCTTGTGTCGGCTTCCTCTCTAGCAGGGACGTGCCATGAACGAATCTTTAGCGCCTCCCCTGTCAAACGGACGAACTACAACACCGCCACCGCGTCGCATCGGTTTGGAGAGACGGCAGCGCTATTGGTGGCGAATGAAATAAACTACGTCACAAAAAATGTTTTTACAAAAAAATGAAGGACTTGTACAGGAAATTGGCCGTAAATCATAACTGTCGCCATTGACGACCAAATGGTGACCATAACCCTAGCAATTCCCCTAATTTACGCGCAACATTTTTTGGCTGCGTGAGCAATCGTTATTTGCATATTGAAATGCATAAAGTTAATGAGAACGCCTCAGTGCATGTGAATAGCACGCACACTGAAATGAATTAAATTTCATAGGGTAGCATCCGGTAAAATAAGACAATCCTTTTCTAATAAATGGACATGATCGAAAAAATAGGATAATGCAATTTCAAAACGAAGAACCAGCCATTAGTTCTCGCCCATGAGACATATATTTTCCATTCTGTGGATATAACAAGTATTATTTGTGACTTTGCGAATTCAACTAAAGGATTTACAGTATGCTGCTAAAAAAATCTTTTATTCATTCTCAAAAATGATCTTTGGTAAAATTAAATCCGAAGATTCGAATTTTCAACCCGAATTCCGGTTACATTGTATTCACACAGATGCTGGACACAGGGTGCTTTGTTCACAAAGGGTGTTGGAACATCATATTTTACTCGATTGTATTATCTCCTTGAAATATCTATGTCCATAATAAAGTGATTTTGAAAAGAATATTTTATCTAATGCCTTCGTACCACTGCATTAAATCTCGTCTGCTATAAATCATGGCAAGTTTTTGCTGTTTTCAAATATTTTTCTCGTTCAATGAATACGCCAAGCGAGGAACAGCAATAAATAAATCATTGAGGAAACAAATAAATAAATCAAGGATTAAACCAATAAATAAACCAATATATTTATTATTATTTAAATATATCAAATGCCCTAGGTTTTTGAAACTATATTTGGGAAAAAATATAACCATTTAATGTTTTCACACTATTCCCTTAGCAATCAGAGCGTGTGAAAACATCAAAACTGCTCAAGAAACATGGTATTTACTTGAATTATTCTGCGACAGCTGGATTTTATCAACACACTTACATATTTGGATAAATTGGCAAATAATTAGTATACGTTTGCAATTAAAAAACTTTCTGCAAACTTCTTATAAAAATCGAACTGCGAATCGTAATAAATTCTCCAATCTTTCGATTTTAGGTCCCTTATAGAGTCCCCAAGGTGTCCTTTCAAACTCCTTCAACCATCCCGTGCTTTTTTCCGATTTCCATATAATTGGAATCGCCGCTGTGTTTATTAATAACGTTCACGCACCGAGCTACATGACATTAAAATAAAATTTTGAGGTTTTATTTGCATGTTTCATGAAGTATTGATATTTTCTCACGTTCTCAAACTTCGCTAAATCATCCGAGCGGCCAGTGTTCTATCATGAAACGAGAGGTACGAGATTATGACGAAAAATCATTTTATTTTTTTTTATTACTTGGATAAAACTCTGACATGAAATATATTATTTATAACATCCATCGTATTTGACTTAAACAGTTTCTACCAAATGCTAAAAGTCCCTAAAATCATTCCCTTTGTCAGATTCTACTTGCCAATGTTAATTTCACAAATTTCAATTTTGTCAAATATTATCAGAGCCATAGTTCATAATTGATAGAAAAACATTATCTCAAGATAACCACTAAAGAAACGACAAATTTCGTATAAAGGAGAGGGAGCAAAATAATTGGATGACAATTCAATATATTGTTTAATTACTTTTAGGGTATTTGGCATTTCAAGGTAAACGATGTAGCGAATTTTCCTCCTTATACATATATAAAATACGGTATTTTTCACCTGGTAGCATGTTTAAAGGAAATAGGAAGGCAACGGAAACCAATTGAAATCCCTTTGTTCCTCGGAACAATCGAATTAATTATCTGAGCAATGAATCCTGAAAACCGCAGGGATAAAGCCACTGGGATATGTACCTTGACTGGTAACGGGGAATTTAATCCCGCGATTGGCCAGCCTAGGCGGTGAAAGAAGGTATGAAGACAACTGCAGCAGTTAGAACCAGGGAGCTGGTTTGAAAATGGTGATCAAAGGATAGAAAAAATATATGTATTATTTTCCTGTTCCAATTGAACCATTATTGTCATACAATACTGTAAAAAAACGAATAACTTCTGGACTTAAAAACGAATGCATATGCATATAGAACGAGCAAAGAAGTACACTGACAAGAAATTCATAGCAAAGATAGTGACATTTTCAAAAATGTATTCGTCCGAGATATGCAGAAGGGTATATACCGTATGTAGTTTTTCGATCGTCTCGAGAAAACAATTGGACATGCTCCATCCTTAAACTTAAAGAAAAAACTTAAAAAGTTAAAATGGAGCATACCATCAAGTTATGCTGAAAGTTAGCACTCAAGAATAAGAAACACCCGATATAAAAAGCAACAAACTTACCGGTCCCTTTAGGATATTTTGAAGCACAGAAAAACACGATTTGCTGAGGCAAGAAGCAGATTTAGAATATATTCTACAATAATAGCCTTTTGGAAGTGGAGATTAAGAAATACAGGGTACTTATCATTATCGAATGCATTCGATAGTATTGGCATGATTTACCTTGTGAAAGCGCGGGTAAAGGTAATTATTAATTAATTTTTATTATTGATTTTATACCGGAATTTCAAAGTATTAATCAGAAGAACTTCAGAAGACCACGAGATATTTCAACCCCTAACTATCAGTTATTCAATTCCCTTGACCCATCGGCAAATTATAGATGTCATATTTATAATACCTTCTTGTAGGCAATATACATTTTGTAATATGCTTCACAATTTTGCTGACGATTTTTCTAGAAGATCCTTACAAAAGCATACTTATCAGTTATTCTTATTATATATTATAGTAGCCATAATTTTTTTCTCATACCTATGCATTTACAAATTCACAGGCTTAGGTCTGTGCACCGCTGATTAACTTTTTCTCAATTCTACTCTATACTTACATTAACGCTCCATTAATGAAAGTTTTTCTTTTATTTTATAAATTGATACAATAGCTTACTATTTCAAAACTATTTTCTGTAATGTTTCTAACATTCAATGCAATAATATTCTTGTATTATAACACTCTAAGGCTAATATTAGAGATATGCCTTGGTGAATGTCTTCAATTACATAATAATCTACATGTGTGACAGTAAGTGAGTGTTCATCGGAATAATTGATGAATTGATCTGATGATTCTCTTACTGTTGTATGTACCCCGTATACATCAACTGTGCCTTTTAACATGAGTTACATATTTATTCAATTTCAGCTTGGATTACTTCATCTCGCTTAACGATTGTGAATCTCTCCGTCTATGCAAAAGAGACACCCTTTTCTGAACCATTTTTTAATTTCGTTACAAACACTATTCATCAATCTCTTAGTCTGATCCATTGAGTGAATTAATCTTTTCCAAGATTCTATTCTATCTGTCTCTGCCTTTATTCCACCATTCGGATTCTATTTTCAAGTGCAACATAAACGGGGTATCATTTATCTATATGCCAAGGCTTTTATTTTCCGATTGTGTTCATTGGGTATGCATTTGAAAACATGCCCTATTCTTCCTTGGTTAAAATATATCTATATTAGTATTCTATTTCCTAGCCTCCATTTTTCCTGCCTTCATGCCTATCTCCTCTATGCGTATAGTCATTGACAGCGCATTATTTCAAATAGTTCCTTCCCTCACTTTTCCTTCCTTAAACCTAAAAACTTTCATGATCCTCTACCATACTTATTAATGTTGGCTTAGATAATATCCATTACTTATGATCTTATACTTATCTACCGTATACTTAAATAATCTTTCCAAAACTCAAGCTGTTATTTCGACTTAGGTTTCGAAGTCACTACTCTATTATGAAGTGAAAATATCATAGATATTCCTTTTTGAACGAAAAGTACATGCGTATATCTTTCATATCATTCTCTACCACAATGGTATAAGAAGTAAAGGCTTAAATAAGTTTTCTAATTGCCTACAGTAATTAGTTAATCTAATTATTCGCATCTTCACGTGAATATACAAAAGTATTTTAGCATTTCATTAAAAAATTAACAGAAATCTCCTTTGCACTCATCCTTCTACTAATTAAGTAAGTGCTATACATTTCGTGTTTTACCCCATGTGACTTAATATCCTATGTGGAACTCAATCTTATGAGAGTTGTTCATGGTACGATTTCATTTCTATTTGCTTTTATATTTTACCGTAAAAATACGTAGTTTAATCAGCATAACATGCAAAGAGCTGTCTCGTTGCCGCGAGATCTAATTAAAAGACCTTTTATGTAGTTCTGGCGATTATTCAATGAAATCGGAAATAATTTAAAACCTCTATTCTGGACCGCAACTCGCCACTTGAATGCGGGAATGTATGGCGGAGTTCCAATTATTCATTCACTTCCAAATGGCAGCCCCAACATTTAGAACAATTCTAGTATTTCTAGGTCCAATTTGCTGTTCCATCAACCCATTTTCTTACCTTTAAATGAGAAACATGCTTACTTAGATCATGCCTGCAAAAAAAAAGGTCATCAGTGGAGTATGTGGTGTACATACCATAAGCTACAGAAAAAATTCCGCGTAATAGTTCATGAAGACCTTAGTAATACAAAGTGATAGTGATCATAAATTCAATTGGTGAAATATAAATTCATTCCAGATGATGACGTTAAGAATCCAGATGATTCCTTCTCTCATTCAAATTCGTACAAACGGCTTGATAAAAATTAAAAAAATAAAATACACTATTCCTGTGAAAATTATATGGTATTATATAAATTCTCAATCAGGGAACAAATTATTACCGCACCAAACTAAAAATGTTAAGCAGGATGCTAAAATATATTGGATTTTGAATTAAATAATAAAGGCAATAGATAAAAATATAGAGATGTATAAACTCTCGCTATTGGGCGTAAAACATCATAGCACAATATAAAATAGGCTGTATTTATTGTTCATTAACATAGATGTTCAAAGATTTCAATTTTCCACGGATAGATTGCTCTGAAATAAGCTATTTCCGACACTAAATTATGTTAATATGTCGTCAATGTATCGGAATAATTCTCATGCAAAAGAATCATCTCCGCTTTTAACAAGTATGAGTTTTAAAATGCCATATACGCATGTTAGTTATAAAAAATTATGCAAATATACGTATACATAATGCATGTATATCAGAGTCATTAACACTTGGAATCTATTTCAACCCGATCCTCTCACAGGGAATATCTCATATATTATTCGAGTAATAGGAAACACTGGTAACATTGTTAACTCACCTTCACTTATAAATGAATGCAAATGAGCTAACCAATGGGAGGAAAAGGTAACATACGAGTTACAATACAAATATATCATACCAGAAGGCTAGAGGACAGCACTGGAAAAAATAAGAAACTTAGGATGCGTGTATGTTTTTAAACGGAGTTTGCAAATTCGGCTCCCAAGTTGCAATCTGGAAAACACTCTTTTAAGAATTCAGTTTCGAAAGTTAGTTTCATTTTATAACAATTATGAATTCTCCTTAATTTAATATCATATGGTTGTGGCGAACAATTTATTTAGTTCTGTGACAATCATTTATCGAAAACCATTTCCACCGAAAACCAAAAAATTACAAATAAATTCATTCCCTCTATATTGGTTGTATGAATCAAAACATTTATTAAAAGCAGTAGTTTTCCTTATTAAGGTTTGCTATATAGTCCAATTTCCTTATTATAAGATACTTATCGGAAAAAAGTCACTTTTGTTTAATTGATCAAAATCTATGCCACTCTTTTCAAAGTTAAAATATCCTTAAATAATAATTTTTTAGTGCCAAGGTGTAGCAATAACTATTATTTTTAACTGAATAGAGACTATTATGGCTGATTTACGTCTGCATGTAGCACAAATATCCGGTATTAAAATTTTTCTACACACACAAATTATCAGTCAATGCAAAAGTGGATAGAAAAACAGATAGCATTATCTACTTCACTTACCCATTTCCTTTTAAAGAATCTTCAGGAGAAGGGAATAATTTAAAACGAAAGTGACACATTCGGTAATAATTTCTGGCTGCCCTAAGTAGACGGTCACGACTCAAGTATATCCCCGCCCGCCTCTTGTAAACTTCTCCACCACTCCCCAGATCCCCATCCATTATTCTCCTATTCCCTCGCGCTTCTCTATTCCATCAACATCCCTCGTTCCCTTTTTGCCTCACCAAACTCCATTAAACACTGCCCATCAACCATGAAGTGAAGTTGTTGTCTGTCACCGTCTATCATTACCTAATCTTCGTTAATATGAAGGCATACGAATATGGATTATGAATAGAAATATTTTAGATATGATAATCATGTAAATTCACCCTAACCTTGACGTGGTGCAAGAACTTGCGTGTTCCTACAGTCCATTGAGTTGTATTGCCCAAAGCAATGATAGTTGCTCCGCGTGGAGTCATCTACGATTGGTAGCAAGGTAACTGCCAAAGGAAAGGTGGGCCGCGCAGAGCCTGTTCCTCTAACAGACGGCTGCAACGGTTTCTGACCCAATTAGGTTAAAAAACTAATTAGGAAGGTAACGAGAAACAAACTCCATTATTTATTCTCAGAATATAATAATGGAACCAAACACGTAAATGACTCCTGGCTACTGTAAATGGCTACACGTAAATGGCTCCCGGGATTCCGGAGGGAAACCCGAGGTCAAGTGTCGCGCCCGACAGAGGAGTCAAGCATCCATGGTCGGCATCAAAAATCCTTGCACATGTGAGCGGATGCCAGCAGAAAAGAAGACGTAGACGAAGAAAACCACAGTGAGAATATTGAATTGGAATACAACGGCGATAAAGAGAACACGGGAAACACGGAAAACGAAAGCAGGACGAAGCTAGTCAACTCAGCGGGGTTAACACATTTTTAAAAATTTAATTCTGTGAACAGATGGTCCACGGGGTAGAGCTTTGGACTACTGACCGGAGGACTCGGGTTCGATTCTCGGACACGCCTCACTAGGCAGCCTCAGCTACACCCAAACTGTATGAATTTTCAGGTTCTACATCTTCGTGGTAAATTATAGGTGGCATAGAGGAAGGATCGGGTACCTCCACCATAATGTGTGAATTTCCTACGCCGTTGAGCTTAGTATTGGGCGAACCATAATGACAACAGTTATCCTAACCTTTGAGTTGCTAACTGCGTGTATGGTTTATCAATAAAATGAAGAACCCGTCCTTGGCAATGATAACCCTGCATAGACTTGACTGAATCATTCAAAATGTACTCCTGCTGGGAAAAAATAAGTTTTGCGTATCCTGGATAATATGCAACTGGATGAACTCTTTGTGTAGTGCAGAGAAGAAAGCATTCCAGGCTTTAAAGCTTTATATTTGATTTGACAACTGTGTTCATGGCAAAACCTCGTATGTTGTTATCTTCAGGTTGAATGCTGAGGTTGGTGGATGCTTTAATATTTTTGTGCGGTATATGACATAAGCTACCACCCACACCCTATCACCGATGTTGCGCCGTTTTCAGCGTTACTCCTAAACTCAACGATTCGTAAAACCTTCAAAATTCGATACCATTAGCATTTTAACGTTGTAAAATTGTGTTCTGACGAACCATAACTATCAAACCGGCCCTCGGATTGATAAATGTGGATTATTTCCGTCAAAATGTATGGACTTTAAACACTCTAATGCATGGGATATTTTATCGCCAGTTAAAATATGTCCACATTTATCGTAAAACTAATTTCAAGTGTAATAAGGGTCTAATATTTGGCTGACCTATTTGCCCATTGTCGACGTATGGTCTTGACAAACGCAATTGACGTAGTTATTGAATCAAACTCCTTGAAGATTCTTTGGAGTAATGTGCGTACTATAAAACTCATCCAAGTATTTTAGGATTGGAACGCTCCTCACACTAGTGACGCCAAATAGTATGGACGCCAGTTGATTGCCACCTATGCTCAGTTTTAAAATAAATTGATTGAAGTCGAACTGAAAAGGAAAAATACCGAAAAAACTGCCATCAATTATTATCCTGGTCGGCATCAAGAATCATTGCACAGGTGAACGGATGCCAGCAGAAAAGAAGACGTAGACGAAGAAATCCAAAGTGAGAATATTGAATTGGAACACAACGGCGATAAAGAGAACACGGAATTTGGAGATATAGCGAGTCATTAAAATTATTTAAGCGCAGTGCGAGGTGAGATGGAATTCTTGGATCGATAGCCACAGAGTAATGCAGAGTGGAGTGTCGGAGAGTCTACGCGGGGAAACCAGGGTCTTGAACGATACATAAACTGGAGAGGAAGGTAATGAACGGGAACAGATGAATTACAGCATAGTATAAATAGAATTAAGACCCGCAGAGAGGAGAAAGGATTGACTGGGGAGAAACTATACATTTTTCATGAAAAATAGGTTTAATATAACCCCAATATGGTTTTAACTCCATTGTAGACGCAGATAAACATTAAAACTCCATAAGATAAAGGGAAATATCAATTGAACCATATTCTGGATAGTTCAAACCATAGAAATAGCCTAGCAGTTTCCCGGGAGCAGGTATAGATTTGGATGAAAATTTTGTACTCAGGAAGTGTAATTTTAAATATAAGAGAAGAGATTAATAAGGATTAAAAGGAAGTGGAATGTAGAGGACTTATATAAACCGAGAAGGAAGGATTACCAGGAGACAGTAGATAAGATTCCAAGCGAGAATAAGGAGATGGATACAGTAGAAGAAAACTAGAAGTATCTTAAACAAGGAATAAAAAAACGGCAAACAAAAAATAAAAATAGCAATTAAGATAAAATTTAGGAATCTATTGATTAAGGCATATATGGTTAGGAAGATCGATGAAATAAATACGTGAACACGTGTGTGGGGAAAGAAAGTCCAAAGGCCTACACAATAAATTGAGGCAAGTAATTAATAGAGTATCAATAAAAATGATGAAGAGAGTAGTGAGATAATTTGGAGAATTCTATGGTCTCAGGCTCACCTTATGGGGGTTCATGTTCGTTTTAAATATATATACTTTGTAACGTCCACACAATTTTTATTCGTACTACCGGTTTCAACGCTTCGGCGTCATCATCAGGTGACCTGATGATGAAAGGGTACCTGATGATGACGCCGAAGAGTTAAAACCGATAGTACGAATAAAAATTGTGTGGAAGTTACAAAGGGTATTCATTTAAAACGATAATTTGGAGAGTTTTAAGAGTCAGTGTAAATAGGCAGGCCATGCAAAAAGATGAAGAAAATGTCAGGATGTAAACAAGAAATTCTGTTTGTACTCGAGTTGCATGGGGTAATATATAAATCAAAGGGCATATACGTACACATTTACCGGGAGAATGTAAATTTTCTATGAATTAAATTTAGGATAAACATAATAATTAGTTTTTTGGTTCGGGCATTAAAGGGAAATTAATTTTCGAAAAGGATAGCTTTGGACCAGGACTCCTTGATTTCGATATTGACATATTAAAGGAAATAAAATAAATGTAGACTCTAGGATATTATGGGAATAAGCAACGCTAGCCCTATTTTTATAAGAATGCAAAGGATATGGTAAGGGAAAGTAGAGAGTAAAGAGAAATAAATAATTAAAAATAAAATGATGTAGGGCAGTTGAAACAGGACAAACGATTAAACCAAAATACGATAACAAAAACGCCTTGGCTAAGGTGTACTAGAAGGCATTGACACTTGCCTTATCAATCACTCACCCAGACAGGGTTTACAAGAGAATTCTTCCTGCGCCAGCGGGCTACCAAACGTATGTATTGAGGTAAATAAATATTAATCACTCTCTCTCTCACTTGGATGTACTAAATAATCTTGATTCTCGGTAGTCACAAGAGCTCACACAGCCAAGGTTCGCGAGAGATTTCTCCCTGCGCCTTAACCCTTGCATATCTCACTCATCCAAACAGGTCTACCGTGGACTCTCTTCTCACGTTAGTCCTGCATCTCGCGGAAAGGTAAGGGAAGTACTCAGAAGGTAACACAGCGTTTCGACTGCCAATCAGTCCTCTTCAGGGAAGAAATAAACTCTAGGAATATATATCTTCGATGCAAAGCTAATGTATAACTTTGGAAAACGAGGAGGAAAGAATTTTTATGAACTCATTAGCAGCATATAGGACAGAGATATTTGACGAAAGATTTCGTTAGAGAATTTTTTCAGAGCACAGAATTATACCCATTTCAATTAAATTAAATAATTAGGATATATGGACTCGGAGAGAACGTATGTAAGAGTAAGAGAAAGTAAGTATGTTTGATTTCATGCGCGAGAATTTTATTATTTAGGTATGCGTATTATCATTTAAGAAAGACTATTGAAGGAAGAAAATTAATACTGAATCGTAGACCAGTATGGATCTGGAAAGAGTAGGGGTGCGCATGATGCTATGGCAATAAGGAGTCAAAGGGACATAGAGCGCAGGCAGGATGTATGTTTACGTGGAATACATTTTGAGTAGGCGATAAACTGAGTGAACTGAGAAAAATTAATAAATACTTTGAAGTAAGTAGAACCAAACGGAAGGATTAGGAAACATGTGCGTCTATCTTCTGCAATTAATTCACTAATTATTTCCCATTTTCTCTACCAAACGCCTTCTCTGAAAAACAAAAGAATCCTGATTGCACTGCATATTCATTTATACTTGTTAGTGAATTCAACGCCGACAAGGCATCATGGATACTTCTTCCCCCTCTTAACCAAAACTAATCATACCCAGGTAGTAATTTCCTCTCCATTCACTTATGTAAAATTTTCAGGACTACACCAGCTGCGTTCGGAATAAAATTTGTCCTACGCGTAGTCCTCAGATATTTCCTTTCCCTTTTTGATCTATTCACAATTCTAACAAAACTGTCCAGTCAAACTCCTCCTTCTAAAATATTTTTTGAATCCCTAAGAATTTAGACCAGAATTTACTGTCCCACGCCCTTATATTTCATCACAATCCCCAGAATTTCTTTTTATCGAGAAATCAAGTGTGCTGGGCATCGTCTAAAAAAATTGGATCCTCACTCACATTGTCAAGAAGCTCATGGCAGATCAGCTTGTCGGTTTCCTTTTGTTTGTCCGAGGGCACCGACTACGCACATACCTTTCTCATCCCCACGTTTTCGGACACAAGTCGAATCACATCACTTTTGAGGTTGTCAAGTTCATCGGAAACACTTAATCTGCGATCCTTGTCCAGCAAATCCTTCACTCTTGCAATATTTTGATCTCGTTTTTCAGGTCGAAAGGGCATCCTGGACGTTTCGTGTCTTCAACATCTTCTCTAGCCTCCCGAAACAACTTGCACCACTCAAAAACACCGATCTACCCATGGCGTTATTACCATAAGCTGCCTTGAGCATGTCATCAGTCTCTATCCCGGTTTTGCCCAGTTTCACGAAGATTTTGATGGCGTAGGTTCATGACGGCGGGTATTGAGATCACGTTATAGAGATCTCCCAAATGAACGATCCGCACTCCACAAAGACAGAGCCAAGTTCCATCGGCCTCCAGCCTTTCCTGAAAATCCCCTTCCTCGAACCCAGCCAGAGAAACCGACGTCTCTCCGGGGAAAAAATAAGCCATACTACTTTTAGAACAGACCTTGTATATGCAGTTTTGTTTGCGACTTTCGTCTCCATTTTGATATGATCCCATTGTCATTTATTATACTCGCTTCTCCGTCCTCACGCAATTTTACCCATTGCCAAGGTGTACACCTTCCTTTTTGTTTGGTCAAAAGCTTCAACATTACATTTCCTCAACCGTTTTATCCTCTTCAAACTGATATTACACTTCATTATGACTTGTGAACTGAAGTGGCATCCGCTCCCTGATAACTGTGCGAATTGGTAGTGCTGTTCCTAAATCAAATGTCAAACCATTAATTAGTCTACTTGATACCCCATAATATAGGACATTTTTCATGCGTACCTTGGCCTATTGTGGTGTCTAAATCATCATGAATTAACTCATTCTACCGCAGAACATTACTGCTTCCTCCCGGCGGCCATTCAATTTTCCCACACCGGAGCCCCATTTCTCGCTATCATATCCCTCATTCTTCGCCTACTGCCGCATTTCAACCCATCCATCGCTATTAACAGTTTCCTTCCATGAATATCCGTAATTACTTTCTCTAACCGATTGTATGCCCTATCTTGTTCTTCCTCCCAATTGTCACTCTTTGTCATATAGACCTAAATAATGTCCAAGTTTGTTCATTCAGATTTTACTTTAACTAATAATATTTAATATTTTTTCTGCACTATATTAACTACACTCCTTCAAGCCTTTTTCAACAATAATCCCACTCGCTGAACTCTTTCTCCCCGCTGCACATGTATATTGCTCGTTAATTATCGTGTCAATAAACCCTCCCCTATTCCCTTACATCTTTCCTTGTTAAGCTTAAAATTTGTATCCTTCTTCTTCCAACTACCGCTTCATATTTTCCTCATCCTCAACGTTCAAAGTCCCGACTCTAAATGGCATCTTCCGTATATGATTTTCAGTAGACGCTTTGGATTTAGCTTTGCAAGTATTTCGTTCAGTTACGACAGCGGAATCCATGCCTTTCTCGCTGCCCTGCATAACGCACCGCTCAGTGGGTCGAGTCCTACAGTCACCAGGACTCATTCTCATGCTTGAATCCATCATATTTTCTTGAAATAATTTTTTAGGTCGTCTCTCATTGCATTCTTCAAAAGTGTATTCAGCTTGTCACGACCACTGAAAATCCCACCTTCCTGGGATCATCTTCCCTCACTAAAGACGGGACACTGCGCGAACTACCTTTCGTTTGACCCCTATCCTTCAGCTTTTCTGGCACGGGTGCTCCTAAATGGAGCAATTGTCAATTCTCCTGCCAGCACAGACTAATCGACCACAAAACGCAGACACCCTACCAGCGCATCAAGGTTGTTATTTCTGGGGATGAAATATACCGATATATAAACATCTAATTATTTTTGCTCCCTTTGCCCAAGATCCGATGATTACTTCATATAAATATTGTCTACACCCATTTCATTAGCCACGTGTACGTGGTTAAATTATCTATCTTAGAAGACAACGATAAACCATCCTATTATTTATCCTAGATAAAGTGAAGAAATCAATATGAGGTTACAGCTGAAACAGAAGTTAATACGTCCAATTTTACATTTATTTCTATAAGTTATTCGTCTATGATAGATTCAAGAACATTTGAGTCTTCCTATCGAATCACTTTGAGGTCCAAGAAGCGAAACCCGACACCACCATGATCTCTCTGTTTTTCTATAATGTGCTCCTTACTTCTTTTAACGTGCGATATAATGGCTCATCGAAGCATGATAAAATGGCAATTGCCGCGAGAGTGGGTCACATTGTTTTCATCCAGAGAATGGGAGAGTGCTTTTAAGGAATTTATTCTATTGAGGAACACCTTTTTACATCATATAAGGCTTTTACCTTGAATGGAAGAAAACACCGAGGTGGAAATCAATATCTACGACCCACCAAAAGGTTCAGTATGAATAAAATATGAAGCGCCTAATACAGAGTATTTTAATGGACTCCTTACCTCTCAAATGTCAGACTAACTCTTCCTGCTCCACGATATAGTCGATTTTTATATAGCAGGGGTGTCCAACCAAGTTTCTTGATAACCATGGTTACGGCTCATCGTTTACAAAAAGTATCAGAATTATTTGTTAGAAGAGTGTAGAAAACATCAAAGGGTGTGACGGCCATAGTTTCCTACGTGTGCGACTCGAGATCGGTGAAACTTGCAGGAACTATACAAATTGTGTTGTGTCTCGATTAAAACACAGAACTAAGCTAACTTGTATTTGTGACGTTGATTGCAAATTAATGTACCAATGATAATTTCAATATGTGTTGTCAATTATTATTCTCAGTAATAGTGGCCTCCCTTGTAGGGTATAAGATGTATAGGACCTCATACTTAATTCATTATTCTAGTAAATATGAGAGTAAATAAGGGTGATTATAACCGCACGCACCGATGAACCGTCTGTGATGGCCCTCTCCGCGATTTTTCATCTAACACAGCTTATGTGTAGTTGTAAGATAAAAAAGCTTCCGAGTGGTAATCTTTCACAAAACTCTCTCTTCGGAGGTACTCATTGCTGCATTACTTCTAACTCCGGAAATTTCGGATAATCTTATTTATTGCTTGAACGATGTTTACATTATCTTAATAGTAACACAGTCATGCTGGGATGTAACCGGTACAAAATTCACTCACATTAAGTGTGTTTTCTTGTGTCAATTTTTTCAAAACAACAGTATCATTCTTCTGTGAATTTGTAAATTTATGTAAATTCCTATTATCAATAAAAGGAAGTTGGAAGGCTCCTTTATTGTCATTTTAGTTATCCCGTGACCATCAACGGGAAGAGCTCTTTGCTCTCCCAGTTGATGGTGATCAGCTGACCAAATCAGCGTAATAAAAGCCTTTTAATTTCTTTTTATTGAATACACAAGATTTGTATAAAAGTATCAGTAAACTTTTTTTTCTTCGTGTGTTCGAGGTGCCGAATCTAGACCGTCAGTTAAGTGTGCTCTTGATATAAGATCATACTGACACTGATAAAATGACAATGCACACTATTATCACTGAACATTTGGCAATTCATAATATCTGCCTAAAACACGTCCCGAAGGTCTTTACCGACGACCAAGAGCAGAGTCGAGTGTCTGCTTGGAAAAACCTTCTTCAACGACATCGCGGCGATTCCCCAACCCCCTTGCAGTCCCGACTTGGCACCAGCAGACTATTCCCTATTCCCAATAGTTAAATCCTCCCTCAAAGGACATCACCATGGGACTCTTGATGCCGTCAAAGAATTTTATACACATACCCTTAAGGACCTTCCGGAATCCGCCTACCAGGAACCCTTCGAGTAGTGGAAAAGCCTTAGAAAAAAGCGTGTCGACTCTCGATGGAGTGTAATTTGAAGAATTTTTATGCATTGTAGATATTTGAAATACAAGTAAATCTATTTTTCCAAAACGTTTTTAAATACCTTTCAATGCAAACCATGCATGAATTAATCTAACTTTACTATTTTTTCTTACGATCGATATTTTATCGATTATTTACTACTAATCTATTTGTAAGATTTCTTTTTACAATAATTTGATGGTTTTTTCCTTAATTTTTTCTGAATTACTTTATCATTATTTTTCCTACGAAACTTTGTACGCTTCAAGAAACATTTTGCAAGTAGATATGATATACTATATTATGGTCACAAGAATTGCTAGAACCTACATAAATTTTGCAGCTTTTATTTGATTTCTAAATCAATTTTTGACTAGAATGCAGTTGATATAATACCACCAAGTTTCACCTATGTACCTCAGTAAAATTGGTGATATTACGAGGTGGTATTTCACTTGTTGCTATTTTATATCATTTTAATTAGGACCCTTTGTCATTTAGGTATAGTCAGGCTCTTTTTTTAAAGTTAAAAATGAGAAATAACTCAGTTTCTTCAGTAGAACACTCAGACATGTTCGCTGAATAAAATGACTTATTGTGCCAATTAGTACCATAATGTGAATCTTAAATGAGTCATCTTACTTGGTCGGCAAATAAAGAGTTATGTAAAGGTTCTGGTGTGATGCAGTAGAACCACTAGAAAATCATGTAGTGCTCCGAAACTAGTTGCCAATGAAATTAATGAGAAAAAAATCCAACTGTTTTTGCAAATTTAACTGAGTAAGAGTTAATCTAAGAATTCTGCCGTAATATATTTTTCGTTTCAGCTATAGAAGTCATCACACTAATTGCACCGTAATATTTATTTAACTTTTCATTGAACTATCTACTGTACAGAGCCCCTATAGGAGACTAAATGGGGATTAATCTACCTTAGTTCTACAAACATTTTCGTCGTAATCGCGAATAAAGGGTTATAGCATGCTTACCGACTGCATCTGAATAATTTCCATTGAATTTAAGGGCATGGCCTTTCACTCTATTTGAAAATGCAAAAGCAATTACGATTGGAAATGGAAGAGTTTTAATTCGAAATGGTGTCGGCAAAGTTTGAACCGTATAGAGTTTGTCTCAACTTCATTTTTGCTCCTCTCGTAAAGTTTGTCCCTAATTTTTGGCTTTCCATTACCTTGAGATGTTTCTTTGCCATAGTACTATTAGTTAACTCAAATGGAGTTTACTGACCTTAAAAATACAATTACTCATCATTATTCAGCGTTTCTCTGGGAGTATTTTTAGAAAAATGCAAAAAACTTTTAAAAATACATCTCGAGGAATTTCAAGATCAACAATACAATACAAAACATGGATATTGACACTTCTACTGATTAATGTAAGCAGCCATTAGGATTTTATCATAAAACCAAACTGCAATGATGAAAGAAGGAATTATGTAAATCATGGTGGTAACCCTTGAAACGCCACAGCGAGTTACGACATTGGCATGCGCCATGCAGGCAGACTAAGTTCTGCTGAAGGTATTAAAATTTATGGTTAATATGCAACGTCCTCCCCTCAATACAGCAGACGATTCAATTGCTCTAAATCAGTTAGCAAGACCACAACAAATCGATTTTATGCGCCCAGTTCCATGCGAACACGGAAATTGAAAACACAGCGGCCCCATTTCCAGTATTTCCAGTTTCGGCGTTTCATGAGGGATGCAAAATGCACGCAAAAGCGAACGAAAACAGCTTCATATTCGACATGTCGTGAGTGATGGAAAGGCACATTGGAAGCAGACACTTCAACCACAAATGTGCATGCAGATGAGTAGTTTGATGTTACGACTGTCATTTTGTTCCTGAAGGCCATGAACAGTGCCGCTGAGCTATTAGGGCAGTATTTTCGGATTTTTAAAGAATTTTCGAATCAAATGCTACGATGGAGAGTCTCCGGTGAGTCTTACTGCTATAAACTAGTAGAACAAATCTGAATATCAAATGCAATCAAAAAAAGAGGTACTCGAATATTTTCACAGGCTTAAAGAATAGGGGAAAGAATTAGATAAAAAGAATAAGATAAGGAGAATTACTTTTCAGATCCATTTCAAATAGAATAAAATTTGACCGAAATGTATAAAGTTACAAAAGGTAAGAATTTTATCACCCACGCTAATTACGCAGGAACAAATAAAACACCAAATGGATAAAATAAATGTATTCTGCACATAAGAGAAAACTCCTGGAAAAACTATTCCAAAAGCGGTGATACCTAAATGGTATCTGCTCTATGGTAAATGTATATCTAGATAAAAAGGATACTGGTGTCACCCCAGTGCGATATGGCTAATGACTACAAGAAGAAATGTGCAGCACGTGAAGTATTCTGTGATTCCATGTTTTTCTGTGGTTGAAATGAGCGTTTAAGACTTAAAAGGGAAAACATTTGCAGAATTCAATTACCTCATTTAAGCTTTTCGGCCGCTGTTTCTAACGACAGTCTCCCCTTCAGTACAGCCCTCACCGTATATTATCTTTCCTGCTGCCCGCTCTGGCTGAATCCGCCACGCCAAAAACGTTTCGCCCTTACAAAAAACGGGAGAAGAAGCATCACGTCAGTAAGAAAAAATTCGCCCAAAATGAACCTAAGCAAAACTAATTCATGAAAATAGACTCTTTCTCAGTGAAGGATAAAACAGAGCACCCAACTAGAACACATAACGCATTATACGTAGCCTTAAACCAATAATTCCAAAAAGTAAAAATATAAAGATAAATGCGGGACTCTATAATGAAGCCTTAAAAGTGGTTTCCTAATATCAAAAGAACAACAAATCACAAATTTCAGTAGGAGCAATAGGAATGCATAGCCATTTTTGCGCCGAGACAAATCTACGTCAAATCTAAACAACTTCTTAGCATCACATTAACAGAATCCACCCTACTGACGTACTAGGTATTTTATGGAGAACGGTCAAAGCGAGTTGAGGCTTGAATAAAATATCCACGAATCTTAGACCTACGAGAAACAAGTGAAAGAAAGTGTTAGTCAAGGAAGGCCCAGAGCCAGGAAGAGGACACTAAACCGGGACCGAGACCCCGAGGACTGGGAGGATCTCGGGATCCCGGTCAGGGCGAATGATTTTAAACTCTTTTTTGACTCTTGAGTGATGATGATGAATTTAATTCTAATTAAATAAAATTAAACTTTGATATAGAATTTATATATAAAAATAGAATTTTATAATAATAAAAAACAATAAGTATAAAAATGAAAAATTACAATTGTAGTTAATTAACTTTTCCTTTGCATTCAAATCAGAATCATAAATACAGCTTGCTTATTGTGTGCCATATCTGCTACGATATGCCAAAAATTGCGTTTTTATAAGTATTGACTAATGCGGGAGGTGAAATGCTTTTCGTTACTAAAGAAAGTTTTAAGAGAATTATGAATTAGCTGTTTCAAATTAATTGCTTCGTATATGTATTTATTGGCCTGTTTAAAAAATCCTAGAATTTTTCGACTTAAATGTGTTTGGTGTTTTCTTTCTGCAGTCCGTCAATCTAAAGATTATTATACGATGTGTGATCAAATTTATCTTCACCTATTTTACTCTGGGGAAGTCGCACACTGATGGATATTAAATAACCATAAAAGAGGCGGGAAATTTCACCCTTGATTTCTGTGCTAATCATCGTGTTGGATACGTACGAGTATTCTAACATTTGTAATTTTTTATTGGTTCCGGAACTCTTAGAGAGTTAAGATTTTAAATAAAATTGATTTTCATACTTTTTGGGACAAAAGTGTACAGTATTCCTATTCAACATCAGAAGTAAACAATCTGATCTATGAAAATTCTCCTACATGCTCTTTTTTTATATACAGGTACCGTAATGGCGATCATGATTGCATCAGGCTTATGACAACTAATGCGGTCCATCAATTACAAAGGTACACGAGTTGGCCTTTTGTGCACGGAGATAAGTTTCAAAAATAGAGTAATTTAATTGGTAAAAACGTGGGTTACCGAAAATAATATCAGAAAATTTAAACCGCCAAACAGATATAATAAAATAATCTGGAGAAAAAATTTCATAATAATTATCTACCTGGTGATGTGGTGTCAATAAATAACTTACCGCCAATAAGACAAACAACGGAACAGGAATCCTCCATAAGCGCTGAAAATTAAAATGAATTAACGTACAATTAACAGCAAGCGTCGTGATAATTAAAATAGCAAGGGTTTTATTGGAATATTAGAGACAATTCTAAGCCTCATTCTTACTTATAATGATTGATAAGAACTACTCTTCACTTCCCTTGATCTTGTTGTTTCCATTAGGAAAAGGTAGTTATAAAAATGTAAAATTAAATTTTTTAAACAATCATTAATTTATACTTTTACACAAGATATAAAGCCCTGAAAGTATCTCTCTCGCCGGTTAATTTGAGCACCAGGTTCGTAACCTTCATCCAACTGAATGGATGCGTCTTCCTCAAAGAACTTTAACTGTTTCCTTTTACAGTTTTTTTTTTAATGCAAGCCACCCGATCATCTTAAAATGCCAATAGATGCTTGAATGGATGGCTTAATTTTCATGACAATGGGATCCTTTTTCTTCGAGAGAGTGTGCTTTTAAGGAACTGACGAAATGAGTTACATCGTTTTTATTACTTATAAATTCTTTCCTTCCGAACGTAGGGAAACACCGACGGTGAAATCAATATCCTCAACAAAACGAGTAAACGTGTTTAATAATGAATAAATTATGAAGAGAATGACACCATATCTCTTATGGGCTTAGGTGAGCCGAAACGTCAGAAAAAATCATCGACTACTTTGACACAGTACATGTTAGTCTCTAGAGTAACAGGAGCACGGCGTCATTGTACTACGATAGACACCTCTGACCATTGTTCATAAAAAAAAACCTTAGAATAACTTGAAACATTTTCAAAAGTTACCGAAAGAAATTACAATTCTTAGGCGTTCCAAGCGTTTCGACATGCGTAATATCAACTTAGTTAAGCTGGCAAGAATTATCCAAATAGCGACGTGCCTAGATTTATATTTAGAGCTAGGAAAACTTAAAAGGATGAAAATGACTACCAACGCTAGTGCAAAGGAAAAATTAAAAATTTATTGTCGAGTACTATACGCAGGGCTATTAATTTGTCTTTCATGTTATAAGATATATTGGGTAATGTCCAGAATGTACACACAAGCCGATCGGGGACTATTCATAGTGCTTACAATTACATTTACCGATGATATCTTCAAGATTGTAATCTTTGTGACCTTTCAGCTGACACAAGGAGCAGGCTTGTTCACAGCTCTAAAGGAGCTTTCCACTTTCGAGAAAAAAATTCCGATGCGTAAAGTTAGCATTCGCAAAACTTATTCCACAGTTATATTCATGGCTATTACGTTACTCATTCTGGAATTGTTCAGCGTTATTATATTCCACGCTAATGGTTTTCCATTTTGTTTAATGCTCATAGTTACATATTGGAATTTTAGCATACCGATCATTCATTATCATTTACTGATATCTATTATCATGTTAATGAAAAATTTCGAAGAACTAAATGGATTAATAAAGTTAAATACGCATCATAACACCATTAATGAACCATTAAGGAAAACTACTGGAACACCATTCCAGAGGATACGCGAAATTGCAAAGATACACGATGAACTTAGTATCGCTTCAGAAAAAATTGACCACTCTGCTGGACCTTACGGACTGTGCTTCGTTCTAATGGTTTTAATCAGAGCTGTTGGCTACGGTTTCATCGTTTTGGTATCATCTTCTCTTCCACATGTAAAATCGAATGCTCTAACATTAAGGATATATCATGGTACCGCTAGGGTTTTGGAGACGGTAATTATGGTGACGACTACAATGATGATATTTCGCCGTACCAAGAACGAGGTAAGAATACTATATGATTATGCCTTACATACATAAGGATATACAGTCAGTGCAATATCTTTCTTGACACGAAAATGAATGTTACCAAAATAACCTACCTTACTTCTATATTTTTTTATAGCTTTTGGGAATTCAGACACCCCTAAACTGCCTTTATATAGTTTTGCATAAATGTGTGCTCCTTGTGGCTGTTTGATGTAGACCTTGAATAAGCCAAGCCCTTATATAATTTTAATATTAGTATATATATATACATAATAAATATTAATAAAACAAAGGTTATGCGATTTTCCAGAAAGAAAAAGGCGAAGCTAAATATTAAAATAGGCGGGGAAAAAATAGAGCAGGTAGAACAGTTTACATATCTCGGAAGTGATTTGGACCAACACGGTCAAAGTGGTAGGGACGTAAGGAGAAGAATTGCGCTAGGCAAGGAGGCTTTCTCAAGGAGGAGGGAGTTGATGACGGGGACGTTGAGTAGGGATGTTAGGACAAGACTCGTAAAAACTCTGATATGGAGCGTAGCTATGTACGGCGCGGAAACGTGGTCGCTGAAGCAGGAGGATAGACGTAGATTGGAGGCATTTGAAATGAGGGTGTGGAGAAGAATGGAGAAGGTGAAATGGACCGAAAGGAAAACAAATGAGGAAGTACTAGAAATGGTGGGGGAGGAGAGGGATTTATTGAGAGAAATCCTATGGAGGTAGGAAAAATGGATGAAAGACGTATTGAGCGGTAGTGGAATGTTGAAGAGGGTAATAGAGGGGAGAATGTTGGGCAAGCGAGGTAAGGGTAGGAACAGGATAGGGATGTTGGACGGGATGAAGGGAGGAAAGAAGTACACCGAGATGAAGAGGGACCTGATATAGATTAGTTTGCTAGGTGGGGAGTCACAAAATGTTTATTTGATAGTTGTGTCCATCCAAAAACCTACCTTAACCAGTAGATTACCTAATAATAATATATATACATATATATATTTTCGCATCCTCATTCCATCTCCGCTCCCCTCTGGCTTCCCTTTCCCCCTCCATAACCTCCTCCTTCACCCCTCTCCCACCACCTGTCCTCCGCTCCTCTTTCTCCCCCTCCACATACCCCTCCTTCACCTCTCCCCCCACTACCTGTTTTTCCCCTCTCCCTCGACCCCTACTCTCTCTGCACCAACTACCCTTTTCCTCAGTCATATCTTATCTTCCGAAGAAGACGGAGCTCGAGTCCGTCGAAATTATCAAGATATTATTGTGAGTGTTCTTTTTAAGTGTTCTCGTGCTGTGTGTTACTGTCTAAGTTTTTTATTCAACACTTCCGTGTTACTTCGAAGAAATCATCTATGTGTATATATATATATATATATATATATTTATTTATTTATTTATTTATATATATATGCGGGTCGCGGTGGTCCAGTGGGTAGAGCGTTGGACTACTGACCGGAGGGTCC